>JAIUZE010008658.1:0-15400 GCA_022085475.1 Heliosperma pusillum | reverse complement strand
AGACAAATAACATATTTGGTAGTTACCATTAAAATTATTATATACGATACTTTCTAAATTAATTTTGATGATGTAAATTTCATTAAAATAGAAATAATAATACAAACTATTAAGATCTCTGAAAGATAATACTTGAGAGATATAAAAGATTTTGGTGAATATCTAAGTTGAAAGATGACTCATTTTCACAATATTTTTTGTGAATTGAATGTACAAAATTTTATATACAAATTATAAACACCACTTGAATATAATATAGGAAATGTATATCGAAATAAATAAAATATTTTTCACTTTATTTTTTAATGATATTTTCCTAAATTAATTTTTGAGGATGTAAGTTTTACTAATGTGGATACAAATTTTTAAGAGCTCTCTAAGATAGTATTTAAGAGATTCAAAAGATTATGGATTGATATCTAAGTTCCAAGGATGAATCTTATTTATAATTATAGAATCACCCTAGCTTATGATAATTTTCTGATATGGGACAATATACTATTTATACGTAATATATTTACCACACTTAGCTTGTATTATATTTCAATGTGGGACAAATAACTTATTAAGTAGTACACCATAAAAATTATTACTTATATAGGATACTTTCCTAAATTTTCTAAATTAAGTTTGATGATGTAAATTTCACTATTGTGGAATTAATAATACAAAATTTTAAAGGTTCATTAAACCAATACTTAAGAGACTTAATGACTCCTATTTATAATCATACTTAGTATATATATTTTCCACAAATACATTATTTTTCAATGTGAGACTAATAACACATTAAGTAGTTTATCATCAAAATTATTATTTATGATAATTTTCTAAATTAATTTTTAATAATGTAAATTTAACTATTGTGACTATTATAATTTCATTTTGGTAAGAGTTATCCAAAACAATGATTAAGAGACTTAAAAAATTGTAGGTTTATACTTAAGTTCAAGGATGACTCATATTTATAATTATAGGATCACCCTATGTTATAATAATTTTTCAATGTGGGACAATTTACAATTTATGAGTAATATATTCACCACACATACATTATTCTTCAATGTGGACTAATAACAAACTAAGTAGTACACCATCTTTTTTCATATACTCCCTCCAATTCAATCCAAACTACCTACCTTCCATTTTAGGACAATCCAATCCAAACTACCCAGGCCATACCATAAATGAGTAAAATTAGGACAACTCTATCCTTATAACATACCTATATTTACAAAAATTGTCATTCTTATAACATACTTCACCTAATTTATGTACTACCTCACCTAATATATTACCCTCACCAAAAACAATTTTCTTAAAACTTATGCAAAAGGGTGTGGGTAGTTTGGATTGGATTGGAGGGAGTAATATTTATTTCTTAACTGTTACTAAACTGTTATATTAATATTAGAATAATAAAAAAATATTTTAAATGTCATTTATTAAAATTTTAAAGTCATTTATTAACATAAAAATATAAAAAAATAGTTTAAAAGCTCGTGCGATGATCATATTTATGATCACTCCACTTTATGATAATTTTTTAATGTGGTACAAATTTTGATATTTATACGTAGTATAAATTCACAAGTCACGATACCTACATTGTTTTTTCCAATGTGGAACAAATAACACATTAAATAGTTTACCATCAAAATTATTATTTATGATACTTTTTTAAATTAATTTTTAATGATGTAAATTTCACTATAGTGAAAATTATAATACAAATTTTAAGAGTTTTGTAAGACAATATGTAAAAGGCTCAAAATATTTTGGGTTGAAACTTTAGTTCCAAATATGATTCCTATTTGTAATCATAAGATCACCCACATTGTGATCGATAATTTTCTGATGTGAGACAATTCTACTATTTATAGGTAATATATTCACCACATCTACATTATTTTTCAATGTAGGACATATAATATACTAAAAATTACACCAAATATGTCCAAATAATATGAGTTTCTATACTTTGCAGGGTTTTTTTCACCACGAATCTAATTATATTATCTTTATAATTTTTTTTTACAATACTTAAATTTTTTTAATAATTCCTTTTAAAATTAATTTTTAATGATGTAAATTTAACAATTGTGAAGATAATAATAGACAAACTTTTAAGAGATCTCTAAGACAATACTTAAGAGATTTAAAATATTTTAATTTGTTTTATAAGGTCCAAGAATGATTCATATATTTAATCATAGGATCACCCACGTTATGTTAATTTTATGATGTGCGACAATTTTACTATTTATACATAGTATATTCATCACATCTACAAACTTTTAAGAGATCTCTACGACAATATTTAAGAGATTCAAAATTTTGGTTAAGTCATCATTCATTGAGTAACTAATAAGTCATCATTCATTGATGCAATTCACAATAATACAATGAGGAAGAACATCACCACATAACCCTAATTGAAGATTGATTCAAAAAATTGAAGCAGGAATCAAACATGATTGAAGTCGAGTATGGGGGAAAAACTAGGGTAAATGTCTAAAGATTAATAACAGCCACCTACGTCTCCTATTTTTATATATGTATGGGTACTTAGAGAGCTAGAGATAGGCGACACAGAATAAAAAAAATATGTTTTCTCTCTTGTGATTTTATCTGAAAAATTTCTTATTTTCATCACTCGAAAATTCTTTATATATACTATTACATACCATAATATGATATAGATGGAATAAGATAATAATTTATATTCCTTTTTTAAAATTGGTGCCTCATGTTTGTGTCCTTATAAAATTGATATTATTTCCTGATTGTGCATGGCCCAAAGGATAATACTCCCTCCGTCCCGGTCATTTGTTTACCTTTGCTTTTGGCACAAAGACCAAGGAAAGGGGAGGGGACCATTTGTGGGTAGTGTCATAAGATGACAAGTGGACAATAGGCCCATTGGGTGATGAAATTACTCATCAAAAGCCTTCCCAATATAGAAAGGTAAACAAATGAATGAGACACCCAAATATGGAAATGGTAAACAAATGACCGGGACGGAGGGAGTATTATTTTAGTAATTAATCCAATATTATTGTGACTAATTACCACAATTTTTCTCTAACAAGTAATATAATTTACTAAAATAATATATAATTATCACCATTATATATCCTATATTATATTGATTAGTAACTGTCGGAAATGTTTTAGGCAAATTCTTCGTGGTTTACATTAAAATCATGAATTTAAAATCTTTCACCATGAGTAATCCTCCATCTGTTTTGGTTATTTGTTGTTCGATTCTTTCTTTGATTGTCTCAGTCATTTGTTATCCATTCGATATTAGGAAGGTATTTCAATAAGTAGTTTGCCCTCGTAAATGAACTATTGTTTACTTGTCATTCACTAGGTAAAACACAAATGATTTTCAACTCTTTTCTTGTCCCTATTTATTAAAACAACAACCACATAGCCGTATGTGACGCTCTGTGGTTGAAAGTCAATTAGTCAAAATAAACTTTTTCATTCCTGAATTTAAGGAGCCATGGTCTGTGTACCATTTAATTAGATTGTTTTGTTATTTACATAATGCCTACTCACTCTCAATATTTAAGTTAGAAAATTACATCAGCTTTAACAATAAAATTTAAATATACAAAAATACAAATATACAAATTTTGTCATATTAAAAAAAAATTAGATTAAAATTTCGCATGTAAAGAAAATTGAGTAGATGTTAAACTAAGAATTTTCTCAAAAAAAAATGCAATCAGCTAACTCATTACTAAGTACCATCACTCAAAAATATACTTCGTACGATAGTGAATATCACTGAAAAATCAAATTTTCTTATGCTTCAGAAATATTTTTGAGAAACAGATTTTGATAACCTTTTCGGTATGATATGATAATTTATGGAACTGTAAAACATAATGAAATTGAATATGTGAAAAGAAAAACAAAAAAAAATCATGATAATAAAACGAGAGAGGAAAAAGAGCAAAGACGATGTGCAATCCCAAATTCTCATTGAAGACGGCGTATATCCGTCTTCAATGAAGACGGGTCGGATTCACTCTCTCAGAAGGAGGTAAGTGGAAAGGCAAGCGGAGATCCATTTAGTTCCCCACTTGTCCTCCCACTTGCCTCATTGTGTGAGAAAATTCAACCCGTCTTTATTAAAGATGAATATCATTCATCTTTAGTAAGACTTACTGATGTGCAATTGTGTGGTGAAGATAGGAGTACTACAATTTAATTAGCCGCTAGGTTATAATATCTTCTTAATAAATAATCTTCATGGCCTCATGGGCTTTAATACTTCTAGGCTCTTTTCAATATTTTTTTGTTTTTATATGGGTCATTTACGAATAATTCATGAGAAAAACTAGATTGCATTAACAAGATGGTTTTGTCGCACATAAATTTTCATTTAAAACAGGTATATTAGTCTTATTTTTAAGACGGGTTAAGTATCATATAAAAGACAAAAAAATGATGAATTGAAATTAGGAAAATGTTTGTCTCATCTATGCAAGTGGAGTGTTATTTGACCTGTTTTACTTTTAAGACAAATATATCCATCTTCATTTCAAGTAAGACCTATTGTTTATTACAAAAGTATGCCTAGATATGTCAAATGGGTCAGTGCGTCAAATTTCAGATTAAAATACGAGTTGGATCATATACGAGTTGGGTACAAGGTCGATGATCGGGTTACAATCAAAATACGAGAAACATTATGAGTCCTTTTTTTTTTACCATTTTGTAAAGTGGAAAAATATATAATTTTTTAAACAAAAAAACTAAATCAAATTTAATATTATTGTTTTAATATATTCATGGTTTACATCACTTATTCTGAAGGAATTATAACACTACAAGAAAACAACATTCAGACGACTGATATTGGCGACTAATTTCAGTCGCTAAAATGAATTTGGCGACTGAAATCAGTCGCCAAGAACCAGTCGCAGTCATTAGTCGCCAAAAAAAATTCGGGCGACTAATTTCAGTCGCCAAATTTGGCGACTGAAAAAAGCGTCGCCAAAATGGTGAAATGGCGACTGAAAGCAGTCGCCCAAATTGGCGACTGATAGGTGATGTAGTCGCCAAATTGGCGACTGATTTCAGTCGCCATCAGTCGCCAAATTGGCGACCACTAGAGCCTTCGGTCGCCAATTTGGCGACTGATTTCAGTCGCGAATCAGTCGCCAAATGGCCTTTTGATTTGCAAAAATACAGAAGGTTTGGCGACTGAAAGTAGGGGTGTTCAGAAATAACCGAACCGTAAAAACCGAACCGAAAAAACCGTTAACCGCACATTTTTTTGGTTCAATTAACCGAACCGAAAATTAAAAATTCTTCGGTTAACCGAGCCGATTATAATATGCTTAAACCGGTTCGGTTCCGGTTCAATATTTTCAAGTTTCGGTTAACCGAACCGAACCGGTATTAATGGGCCCAATACACTTTCTGACCCAATATAAAAGAAAACCGTAACTACTAATCCTTATTCATTCCCTCACATTTGCCTCCCTCACATCTGCCTCCCTCTCTCTCACACCTATCTCACTCAAACCCTAACAAAATTGAACCGTCATTTCTTATTATATCTCCCTCTCCCTCCTTTCTCTTTACTATTATGCCGACCAAACATATATCGCCCCAGAAAAATCAATGATCGCCACCCTTCTATATCTATTGCGCCACCCTCTGACGCATCGCCTCAATCTCCAGTTTGGGTTTATAAGTTGTGTAAATTTGTCAGAGTTTGAGAGTTTGATTTTGCACTTCATGCAACATATTGTTTTCTTTTTTATGTTAGTATTTCTGCAGTTTGTTTGAACTTACCACTGAAAGTACAAGATTTGTAATTATTTTAATTTTTTTGTGCGAACTTATCCGCAAAGTTATGGACAATCAAGTATTTATTGTACCAAAGTTAAAAAATTGTAAAGTTTGTTAATTTTTGATTGCTGTTTCTTCTGTTTCACCGGTTTCGGTTATCCGGTATAACCGAACCGGGTGAACCGGTTAACCAAACCGGTAAAAACCGTTCAAAATGGTTCGGTTAAGGTTCGTAATTTTAGCGAACCGTTTGACCGGTTAACCGGTCAATTTTACCGGTTCGGTTAACCGAACCGATTTTGAACACCCCTAACTGAAAGTAGTCGCCAAATGAACATTTCAGTCGCCAAAAAACCTGTGATATTGCAAGAAAAATTATGTTTTCATCCGGCCATTTCGTTACCATACCATACCTGCAAGTATACTAGAAAACAACCACAATTTCGCACATTTACAACAACACGATGTGAAACCAACATCCTTATATAGATCAAGAAAATTATTTCAAGTTTACAAATCTTCTTAAGCGTTAACAAACCAAGTTTAAACAAGCACAAGTCACAAGTTTCTAAACTAATATCAGAAGTCAAGGGTCATATGGGGTTCGACTTGCATACCACCACCTCCATTGCCTTCATCATAGTCTCGCCGAAAGGGAGGCGGACCTTGGTTGCAGTTGTCGAACCTGCTAAGTTATTTTAATAAATATGTAATTATTAAATCATATAAAAGTTATATTATTTTCTTACGATAAAATTAATAATTTGCATGGATTAGAAAACTATTCAGACCAATTAACTTTTACTAATTTTGTCTTATTTTCATTAAAAAAAAAAATTTGTTCGATATGTAAGTCCTTTTTTTTAAGTCGCCCGAGTTCAAATTTAGCTAACAAAATGATATATCACACTACAATATTTTTCTAGCCAATTGAGCCTGATAAATTATTTATGTTGATTGGAAATGAACTTTATAATTAAAATCTAAAAATTTAAGTATGACTTTATAACTCAACTATTATTAGATTTGTAATTTAAATTTATTTAACACGATATTGAGAGATTTTATTGTTTTATTTGAAAATTTCATTTTTTACAAAATAATTATTTTTAAAATGATATAATTAAATATAATAAAAATTTATCTTACGTGTAATTTTTATAATAACAATTTTAAAATAGCATACCCGTGCAATTTGCACGGGTTTAAAATTAGTCGGAGAGAGCAGTAAATCCTGTGCAACAATCTAATACACTATTCTCTGTACTGTCGAAATTAAAATTGATTTTAGAGTGAAACTTCATTCGGCTTACGAAACAAATTCTCTTCTCGGTACGGGTGCGGCCTACGCCCGATAACGAATTTAACAATGTAGGACTCTCATACAATGAAAGATGTTAATTTGATTTCAACCTGTTTGTTTTTGTTCAATATCCCTTTTGATTTTAATATTTTGATTTTGTGGATGCCTAGTTTGAGAAATCCCTATTCGCGAAAGGGAATTTACTATATGGACATCGAAGTATGTACGGCGTCCCAACAACAAAGATTGAATCATATGCAAACACAATTGGTGTAATAGCAGCTCTATTAGCCACCATCACATTCACTGCAGCCTTCACTGTACCGGGTGGATTAGACAGCAGAAACGGAAGTCCGTTGCTCCTAAAAAAGGCGGTATTTCAGGTGTTCATGGTGGCTGACGTAGTAGCGATGTGCTCTTCTATGATGGTTCTCTTTTGTCTCCTGTGGATCATGACGACTGGTCACAAAGGGGAGTCAATCTTTCTCCTAGATGTAGGTGTGTTTTTACTACAAACTTCATTTCATGCAACAATCGTGACGTTTATGACGGGTATATATGTGACGACAATATCAGTTGTTCCTGCCATTGCTATCTCCACTTGCGTTATCTGCGCTTTGCTCACCATTCTTATGCACAAGAGATTAGTCTTTGTGACCGTTATGCCCTTCTGTAGGACATTGATCCTCTTAGGTCGGACTCTTCGACACTTGCCAAGTTTCTTGTCCTTTCTTAAGGAATAGTTTTCTTGATAAAACGGTAATTTAAAGTTTCAGCATGTTAAATAAATAAATAAATGGCTTGGTAACAAGTAAATTTGATGTATATATATATATATATATACTCGTATGAATTTATGAAATTTGAGGTTTGCAAATCTTAGATTTTTGTAAGAGATATTCTCACACTAAAATTAGGTTACATGTTTCATGTTTGTAGTACATAACTTTTTGTAAAAGTACTATTTATTCACTATGTCTCAATCATTTGTTTACATTTGATTAAAATACGCCACAATGAATCTCCCTATAACTAAAATAATAAGTCATATAGTAAATTTTCCCGCTCAAATTTTACCTCATGAGATAAATAGCATAGGGGGGGGTGATATTTGACGTAATTAATTGCACATACTTGACGTAATTATTTGTATGTTATTTATCTCGCATTGAAAAATAAAGTAGGTTTGGTGAATATAACACCTACAAATAGTAGAATTGTTCCACATCAGACAATTAGCATAGGGGGTGATCCTATGATTATAAATAGGAGTCATATTTAATTTGGAACTTATATAAGCCCAAAATCATTAGAGTCTCTTAAGCATTATCTTAGAGAGCTTAATTCTTATGTACCTTGGTTCATTTTATTTTGTGTGAATGTATTAGTCAAAACATATGGAAACCTAATAATTGATTTGAACAGGAGAGTCACGTTAATATTTTCAGGTTCATAATATAGGTCAAATATAACTTGAGTCCTTACAAGGTTGGTAAAATATGGTTAAAATAGAAATTGACTCAATATATCAATATTATTTTCTTAAAAGTTATATTTTATTATAGTCTTATAAGTTAATTGTTATAGAAAATTTTATGAAAATGACATTAATGTAAGCACGGGCATAAAATCTAGTATTATTAAAATTTATTATCTTAAGTATTATATTCTAATTTTTTTATCACAAAATTCTCAATCAAAATACTCTCACAACCCCAGAAAAAAACATGAATGAATAGCCTTCTACACGTTACGACTTGCGTCTCACAAGGTAAATCGTCTCACATTATAAGATCGTCTCGCATTGTAACTTTATTAGACCGTCTCACGTAATATTGCCCCAAATTAAGAACTAAAATTCTCTAAACGATAAGATCTAAAATTACCGTGCAGTAGAACGAGATCTACACTACTAAAAAAAAAACAAATAAATGGGATAAAGGGAATACTCTATATCATTTATTGCCACCTGGTATGTCTCACTTGTCTGAGACAGTCTATTCGTCGCTGAAGGAACTTGAGACGATCAAATGTCTTTAATATATAGTTTACAAATGTGTTGAGTTTATGGATCCAATACTTAAGAGGGGGAGGGGGAGGGGGTGAATTAAGTAACCTTTTAAGACTTTTAACCACACTTCTTTTAAACTATCGATTTTGAACCAGTACTCAAGCGAATTAAACAGTTCAACAAACTGTCTAAACAATGAATATTGTGCAGTACTGATTGATATGAAACTAAATGAAACACGAGAAAACAAAATAACGATCAATTGAAAATAATAACACAACGATTTTTAAGTGGTTCGACCTACTCTCTAAAGGTCTACGTCCACTATCTCTCTTATTAATATCTTCCTTATAAATCAATCTCGATTACAAAGAAGACCCCCACGATCAAACCGATCGTGCGACTCGGGTACAAACCCGTACCCCAAAATCTCACTCAAAAAATGAAAAATTACAACTCTTTGTTTCCTTATAAGGTTCACAAGATAGAACAATGGAGAACAATATAACCTAAGAGATGACTTGACTAAAAGCCCCCTTGATATTTTAAACAAAGAAAAAGTTAATAAGTTTTTCAAAGAATTTTCCAAGAAAATAAAAGCTCAAACTTGTTCAAGTAAACGTAAGAATTTTGGCTGCTCAAGGATAAGTTTTTCTGAAAGAAGGACTTCTCTTAAAGAATTATATATTTTAGAGTTTTACAAGCCAAGGAAAGTATATTCTAGTAGATCACATATCTTCCACAATATATTTCCTATTTTTAAAATAAAAAAAGATAAACTTTTCCAATTAACAACTTTTTCTATATCTCTTTCAAACTGAAAGAATATGTCAAAAATATGTTTATACGTAAAACCATTTCAGAAAAATATTTTATAAATTCACACAAAATATTTTGAGAAAAATACTCAGCGTTTTAAATATCAAGAGTCAGACTTGATTTAAACAATTTGTGAAACTGTTTTAATCAGCTCTAACAATATATGCTCAAGGTCAATCATCCTTACAACACTAGACGCAAGATACAGCACTAAACTTCAGCTTTTATATCTTCAATTCTTTGTTGTGTCTCTTGTATCCTGCAAGTAGTCCTAAGCTTATACAATACAATCACACACGTTAATAACCGAGGACTTGTCATCATCAATAAACACAATGCAACAAAATGTTTTGTTGTAAAGATTGATCCGATATGACAATCAACCGATAAATCGCGAATGTCTCATGAATTTTAGTTGGTGTTAAATTTTACATTAGTTTACACCAATACTAAAAAAAACACACTATCGATCTGTCTTATGAAGGTTAAGAAGAACAGATAGGCGGAAAATGTTTATGCAAATTCATTAAAGAATTAACTTCATTTTATTATAGCTGAATCACATAATAACTAGCTTCATGAACCTAGCAACCAAATTATACAAACTTATCAAAGCAGCATGAATCCTGTTCTTTCGATTAAGTTATCTCATAGTTAGGTATTAAAGAGTCCAATTATTTGCCCCCGTAACTGTAAATTATAGCTCCGCCATTGATTACAATGTATTCGGGAGGAGGATTCGAAGCGATATTAAATATCCACTATATCTTTATCTTACACATTAGACTGAACTAATTGAATAATAAAAAGACAAATAGATCTTAGAAGATAACACAGCATTTATACAAATACATTGTCAAGAACATCATTTTCATTAGCATTATCAACATGATTTTTCAATGATACATCTCCTCCCTTAGACTTGATCACTTGTTTAACCAACCAAGAAACCCAATCATACAAATTCAAAGCAACATAAATTCCAATTCCTCCAATTATCCCATTTGGTATTGAAGAAGTTAAAGGCATGAGAATGATGGTAACGAAAGCGGGAACGGCCTCTCGAACGTCACACCAATCTATGTCCTTAGCCACCTTCATCATTATAACCCCTATCATTACCAAAGAAGGGCCTATAGCCCATGGAGGAACACTAGTCAATAGAGGTGCAAAAAACAAGGATAGGAAAAAATATACTCCTATGATCACGGCCGTTAGGCCCGTCTTCCCCCCTTCCTTGATGCCGGCCAATGACTCACTATACGTTGCAATCGGGGGCACCCCTAGAAGGCACGCGATAAGGGTCACCCCCGCATCAATCATGTATGCAATGTACTCATTTTCGAATGACCCTTGGGAGTCTACGAATCCTGCTATCTCGGTTAAGGTGTACAATGTACCTGTAGTTACCAGAAGATCTATGTATAACAAGATCGATAGTGACATCCAAGTACTCCCTTTCGAAAAACCTTTGAAACTTATTTTACCCGAAATTTTATGTATTTTATGGAAATCTACTACTTTTTTGAAATAATTATATCTTTCTTCGCCAATTACGGTTTTTGGGAAGTACGTAACTGAAGTATCCCTAAACCATGAGATCAAGGTCACGAACATAATACCATATATCATGCTTCCTTTAATATCATTAGCTAATCCATAGCTCATTATGAGAAAGCCTATTAAACCAAGCCAAAAAGTTGGACTGTTTAATTTTGTACCTTGACAAGCTCCAGTGACTTGATTAGTATCTGCACATGCTGTTATTGTTACTAATGATGATGAATCTGGCCCAATTAGACCCACACCTTGATGAACTTGTAGCCCCACAAAAGCCATAAACAACCCGATACCGACAGCGCAAGCAAGTCGAACTGAGACCGGTATGAGTCGGCCTAACTTACTCCGTAGGCCTGAACCCGAAATAATCAAGAAAACTACGGCCTCGACCATCCACAGGCCCATAGCATTTTGGTATGTCATGGGCCCAGACCCATGAAGACCTACCATATTATAAGCCATGTACATAGTTTGGCCCGTTCCGGCGGCCAGCCCAAATGGGAGATTTGCTAGTAAGCCCATGGCAAAACAGCCCAACATCGCGGTTAATGAAATCGCGACAATCAAGTCATTTTTCACCAATGACTTGCAAGTGTCGTAACCGGGCGAGGGCCAATCCGACACTGGACACGTGCCACCGGAGTCAGCGAGAACAGTAGAGCACACCGCGATGACGTAAGCCATGGCGAGGAAAGTGGTAGTTGACGCCCTTAACTCTTGCGTAAAACAAGTCTTCCTCTCTTCTAATTTGAAGTACTTACCAATTTTGCTGCTTTGTACAAAATTGTTCAAGGTTTTGTTTAGGTTCTTCCATGATTGTACAAATCTAAGAGCAAATTCTTTAATGGCTTTCATAGTTTTTTCTGTAAATATTAAAATGTGTAAGAAATTAAAAGAAGTACAAACTTTGTAGAAGACTGTAAGTTGTAACGGTGCTCCTTAATTTACAACGAAAAGGTGCAAAAAAGGACAATTGTGGTTCATGCTTGATGCACTACCTTAAGAAGACTATGACTTGCATTTTATACCAAAAATGTTATAAGTTTTTACGTTTGTGACTCCCTTCACTACTCACTTAGAATCATTAAATGTAAATAAAATTATATGTTCAATTAAGCGTACAAAATGTAATAAAAGGGGTAGGTTGAGTTATCCAATAAAATGGTTATAATATATGATAAAAATTGTATAATACTACAATTGTTATGAAAATTTGTACTATACAGATGAGATAAGTTGAGTCACAATCAATAATAAAAGGGTACCAAAACCATGTAAAGAGTACGATAAAATAATCTCTTTACAGAGTATCTACTATATACTAAAGCTGAAACATTTCGGTGTTTCTGATTGTCTGCAGATATTAAGGAAAAGCGGGCCCCACATCTAAAGCAAAAGATTAATTACTCTCTCTCCTCACTCTTAATACTTCTGATTTATTTACTCTCTCTCCTCAATCTTAACAGTACACCTCTAATTTAAATTATTTACATATTACAAATTCCATAATTATTTACATATTTACAAATTCCATAATTTTATAATGTTATAAGCATATTTTCATATTCCATGATTTTAGGATGATTATGTTTTCTTAAACTTATGAAATTATAATATTCTAGCAATAACAAAGTCCAAATAATACAATTAATAATTAATAATAAAATTACAATACTCTTGCAACTAAATAAAAAAATCTCTCAGACGGAACTATAATCGCTCATCATCGAGATTCGAAAAAGACTCGGTAACGATAACTAAATATCACCATAAAACATGTAGTGTTAGCGACAATATAGTTAGCTGCGTGCCAAGAGTCGAAATTACGCAAATCCATACTATCGTAGAACAAAAAAAAATCTCAGAAGGGTATTACAAACAATTGGAGAGCTCCTATTGGTTCCTCAATTTATGTAAAAAAAATTGACAATTCAATGAAAAAAAACGTGGGTTCCTCTTTTAGGGTCTTTTTATTTTCCATTCCTCATTTTACAATTGATACACCATTTCACATGTTAAAATGTACATACATTCATATTCATATATTAAAAATTAAAATGCACATATATTAAATGAAAAGAAATCGATACTCGCTATCCATATGTTAAATAAACGAGTCATATATAGATGGATTGATTGAAAAATGAGAGTTTTTATATGTTATATAAATGGGCTGATTGTATATAGTCCAGTAAGTGGATTATACATCTGATATACTACCACATATAATGTAGTTTTTGAGCTTTACAATAAAGTTTTTGAGTTTAGTATTGAAAATTATGAATTTTACCATAAAGTTTTTGAAATCATTAATTTAAACATCAAGCTCAAAATTTTTACAATAAAACTCAAAAAACATCGTATATAAAATTTAATATGTCATTTATAATCTTTAAAATGCCCGAAAAAAATGCACAAAAACTCAAATTCATACACATTTGAGGTAGTACCTCAGATGTATAATCGTTTTTCCCTATATAGTCGGTCCAATGCATGTATAGGTAATTTAAACGACGGGTCATGTATCTAAGTGTCAATATAATTGGGTTAATTGTTTTATTATTGTATAATTACTCTATTATGTTTGTTGTCGTAAATTGTATTTAGCATGTAAATTAATTTCATTATTACACTTTGTAACATACTTTATATGTTAGTGAATACGGAGTAGTAATTTAAATCATACGTATATCGAATATCTACTACAAGCTTATTTATATTACGTCATAAAATATTTTATCACGCTTCTTTATATGCTTCTGTATCGATAAGAGCGCATGTTATTATGACTCATGCATTGTTTGCACGAGTTTAAAACTAGTAATTTAGTGAAAGACCTATCTCTCCAAAGTTTTTGGGTTTTGTAAATAAGAGGGCATTTAACAAGACATTGGAGAGACGGGCTATTATGTTTATTGATTCTATGACATGATGCTCCCTCGAGTTTCTTGTGAATCAGGAGTTTTGAATGAGATAAACTAGCATTTATTATTTTGGTATCATTTATTCAACTAGTATCCCATATCCCATCCCTTATATATTAAAAGCCAAACATTTAAAGCATGTACATTGAGCCACGTCACTTTTCATTTCTTTTTGCAATACTAGAAGTGTAACAACCCGAAATATACCCGATTTTTCTAGTAAAAATATTTACTAACACTTTTCAGTAGAACTTAAGTTTTTAAAATAGGAATTTTTGTTCCGAGTCTTATTTTGAAATTCCGCGTTCGTATTTGGAATTTCTGAGGGATTCCATGAAAAGACCGTTTTTAGTCATCTTTGACTTTTCTTGACTTTTAAGTCGTCTTTGACTTTTCCTTGACTTGTAAAGAGTCATGACGTTTTCTTGACTTTTAATTGTCATAAACCTTTTTTGACTTTAAGTCATCTTCGGACTTTTCTCGCATTTTTCCAGTCAACTTTGACTTCCGTTGACTTTTTCCAGACGCGCCTCATAAGTTCGGAAGACCGAAAATTTTATTTTAAAAAATAATATTTTTGATTTATTTTTATTTGGATTTATTAAGATTTATCACAATTTAATATAATTATTTTGAATTTATTCGGAATTTAAAGAATAACGTTTACGGTTTTAACCGAACGTTATTTAACTATTCCCGAATCATCGTAAAGCGCGAAACGAAACCGAAACTCGACTTTGGCATGAGTCACGCGCCCAGGTCATCGTTTTCCACTCACATTAGATATTTTAATTCTTTTGATTAAACTAATAATAATATCTAGATATTTATTTACTTTATCGATCAGTTAACGAAAATTACGCAAATCGTTTACAAAACTGACCCGATATCACCCATACCACACGGTGTTTCTTCCTCTCTTAGCCTTGATATTTTATTTCTTTTCATTATAATAACATAATATCT
>JAIUZE010008657.1:0-38544 GCA_022085475.1 Heliosperma pusillum | reverse complement strand
GTCTGACCCAACCCAGAGATAGGGACCACACGCAACCAATCAGAGGAGTGGGTACCCTGCTGAGACTTCCATAACGCAAGCTGGCGCGGTGTCAAAGAGAAAACAGATTCCGCAGTAGCAGCAATCCTTGCAAAATATATATCTGCCAGTTTCTTCATAAGTTTAGGGGCATCGATTTCACTAGGATCACATAAAAAGGCAGAACCTGTAGTCTCAGAGAACACCCGCAAGGCAACATCGAAAGTAGGACCAGCATCCACAATACGAGAAGCCCGTAGAAGCTTAGCCTGCAAATCAGCAGACTGCAAACGGGACGGCAAAAAAGCATAGTGCAAAACATCCCCGACAGCATAAACACAGAGCCCACCAAGATGAAAAGGGAAAGTGGCAAGGCGCCACTGCCAATCCCCAAAACCAGGCCTAGACGCGGTGACAATACGTTCCAAGTTAGAACGCAGCGCTGCATCAAAACGAAGATGGACAGACCCAAAGCTCCCCGGGGAACAAGTACGGAGGGTAAAGTAGAGCTTAGAAATACCAGTACAAGCTCGGAGCAGAAGCAACTCACATTGCGGGTCCTCAATCCTAGCAACCAAATCCATAAGCTCGATGGTCTTAGTCACTCTCTTCGCCACAAGCTCACTGCCAAAACTAGGGCAAGTACTGACAGGCCCACCCAACACAGAGACACCACGCAAAGGCCGAGCAATAGAAGGGGGGAAAACACCAGGAAGTCGACTCCGGGGATCCTCAGTAGGCTAAAAAACCTCAGTCTTAGCGACATTAAGATGAAGACCAAACTGAGGACCATCTGCCAAAATCAAATCCAAAACCTTTCCCACCTCCAAAGTATCCCCAACAATGGTGCCATCATCCAAGTACTAAGCTTGCAAACTCAAATCAAAGGAATCCCGTATCTTGCACACCAAGGGATGCAAAACCAAAGCGAAAAGCAAGGGTCCCAAAGGATCACCCTGCTGGACTCCCTGACAAGACCACAAACAATGTTCCCTATAATAAAGACGGGCAGGGCTAGAGTAACAGAACTCCACCCAACGGGAAATAATCGGGCAACGACGGCGAAGTTCCAGAAGCATGGTTACACGATCAACAAGGTTGAAAGCATTCTGGAAATCAACCAGCAACATAGAAAACCCCACATCACCACCACGAGCCTCAATGAATCGATTCATGGCATGCAAGACAACCTCTTCTCCACCGGACACCCCAACCCCAAACTGAAGACCAGCAAAATAAGAACACAAAGAAGGACCAACCAAACAAGCACCTACCTTAGAAACAAGAAGTCTCCAGACGGTGCCAACATCAATAGGACGAACACCACCACCAGGTTTAACAAGCGGCGTGAGCGGAGTGCTGGCAATGTACTCACCAAGAGCTTGTGGACATCTGCCCTCAAGAAAAAGATTGACCACCCTAGTAATAGAAGCGATCAGATCATCAGAGATAGCCACAGCAGCGCCGCTCAAGCAGTCCATGAGGTGTTGGGCACGAAACCCATCCCTCCCACAAGAAGTGCCACGTGGGAAACTACGAATCATATCCAAAACCACAGCCGAAGAGGCAACAAGAGAATGATGATCCACAGGCAAAGGAGGCAAGGAAGGAGATGGGGCGGCCGGATGCTTCTCTCGCAAAGCACCAAGAGTGGCATCAGAGTAGAGGGCTACGCCAGAGGAAGAAAGCACCCTAACAGCAGCAGAATAGTGGCCATCACCAATCTTCCGCCGACATTGGCGGAGATTAAGCTCACTCAAGTCCAGATCCTCCTCCACATGAAACGAAGAAGGAACCTCAGCCAAACACTCATGCAAAAGCTGCAAACCCCCTCCAGGCACCCCCCCCAAGCAAGTATAGCCCTGGTAATACTCTCCTCCTGGCGTTGTCGCCTAATAGTAGTCCTACACTCAAGATTACTCCGAGGAGCGAAGGTCTTAAGCAGACAAAGAGGCAACACAAGCATACAAACCCAACAGGAGAGGTCACCAGGAGAGTCAACCGGCCACACCATCCAAGACCCCCTTCAGAACCCGAGCAAGCCCAAGACGACACTTAGGAGGAATAAATTTCACGGTGCGAAGACCCAAAGATAATAAACGATCAAGCGAAGATATAGACCACTGAGCAGACCCAACCCCATCATCAGAAGAAAGAACCGAGGGAGACGGAGCAGGAGGTCTTGGGATACCATGAATAATAAAGCTAACGACACCATCACCACAATCCGGTGGCGCAACAATAGCACCCCGGCTATGTCGACACCTAGAGCGAAATGTATGGGTTTTAAAGCACTCCCCACACAACCAAAGTCCCATCCGCTTCAAGGTAATCTCGGTATTAGAGAAAACAGTCAGACTATTAGTAAGAGTTTGACACGTAAGCCCCATAGCACCATCAATACAATGTCGATCCTGCAAATGTTTTTGCCAAGCGGCCTTAGTAAGGCCCTTACCATGACCATTCGGACAACCATGAATACTCGAAAAAGGACAATGAAAACGTACCAAGGTAGGCATGAAAAAGAAAAAGAAAAACAAAATAAAACCTAATAAAGTTGACAAACCCTAACGACACAACACACAAGCATGGTCACGGCTCACTTGGAGCCAACCACCACCATGACCACCCACACCAGCCACAACCCCAGCATCACCGGAGGAACCCAGGCAGCACCACCGGACGAGCACCACCAGTTGGAAACTGGCAGCCCCACCACCCACCAAATAAATAAAAATAAAAAACAAAACCAACCCTTAACGGCACAAGACCTGTCCAACCACCGACGGCGACTCTCCGACAACGACTTCCCAGAAACACCCCACACGCAGGCAGGAAAAGGAGCAAGACGAAAACACCGCCGCCGACGCTCGCAAAAACAGAAAACACCGCAACGCCAAGTATATGAAACCACACACGCAGAAAACAACCACAAACAAACCCACCCTGGCCGGCGACGTGAGGTCTGGGTGGCCGGTATGGATAGGGTGGCCGGCGTGGTGGCAACCTCTAGTAGGAGCGTGGTGGCAGCCTCAAGTAACGCAAAATAAACACCTTTCTCTCCTCTCCCGCCCTCTCTAGCCGTCAACCACCACCAACAACACCACAGCCGACGACAAGATCAAGGTGGTCTGGCCGGGAATGGTGGGTGGTGAGGCAGCAAATGGCTACGGCAAGGCAGGGAACGGATGAAGCCCTAATCGCCTAATCGCACGCACTATTAATCATTAGTAATAATAATATTATATTAATATAATCTAATAATAATAATCAAATAAGATATAAAAAAAATATTATAGTAATATAATAAAAAAACATATAATATTAATATGAATGATAACATTATTAATTATAGTAATAAATATATAAAATTAAGTAACTAAAAAATAAATATGATAAGTATAATATAATAATATAATAATATAAACAATAATATAAAATATAATTTATAATTTATAATAATAATATAAATCATTATTAATAATAATATTATATTAATATTATTTAATAATAATCTAATCAGATGTATAAAAAAATAAAACAATAATATAAGAATAAATATTATAATAATAAAATACTAATATAACTGATAACATTATTAATAACAATATAATATAGTAATAAATATATTAAAAATAGCAACTAAAAAAATATAAATAATATAAATAGTAATAAAGTAAATATAATTAATAATAATAATAGGCCTAATAATAATATATTAATACATTATAATAATAATAATAATAATAATAATAATTATTATTATTATTATTATAATTATTACTATTAATAATAATAATAATCATAATCATAATAATAAATATTTTTCTAATAATATTCATAATAATGAATTTATCAATAAAATATAAAATATAATATAAAATAAATATTAATAATACTAATATTTCCATTCACCGTCATAATATAAGAATAAATAAATATATTAAACATAAATATAATAATATAAAGAATAATTATAACGGTGATATAATAGTAATAAAATAATTTTTAAAAAATATAAATATGATAATAATAACAATATTAAATGAATTAACATAATAATAACAATGATAAGAATAATAATCATAATAATGTTGAAATAAAAGTAATCTGAACTGAATTGAACTGAACTGAACTTAATAAAGCTGAACTGAACTGAACTTAACTTAACTTAATAGAGCTGAACTCAACTGAACTTAATGAAGCTGAACTGAACTTAATGAAGCTGAACTGAACTTATAGGAACTGAACTGATTTTAAAGTCTAAAAGAACAGGGCCATAATCCAGTAAATATTTTTTAAAATTCGACAACTTAATTTTTTTATTATTAACAAATCACAAAACCTAGACATAATCCAATAAATAGTTAAGGTTTTTAATTGGAAAAGAAGTGATAGTCTAGCTGTATAAGGGCACGTCTTAGTGTCTTACCCATTAGTCCATTAGTCCATTAGTCCATTACATACAAAAGAAAAAAACGTTAAAAAAAAGAGTACAAAGACGAAGCAATAGAGGTTTCAGGGCTTTTGTGCTGAGAACATGATGAATGACTGTTGAACTTTGCTCGAGTAGTTGACAAGGCCGCAAGATTTACACAAGTCTTCAATCTCCTCCTCTGTTAGGTAACTATAAGGCTGAAGAAACCGCTGCAAGCATTCCAACATACGTTAGAGATTAAGAAATTTTGTTACCTTATATGATTTCCAATCTTTCCACATCGTGACATTCTTGGTACGTTAATATGATCAAAATTTAAACAAAATCACATGGACTCTGATGCAACACTAACATCGAGTACCTCTGTATATATATACCTCAGTTTCTTTTAGAACACAACCAATTCACTTATGCCTTTCTTATCTTTAAAAAAATAAAATCTCTTGTATATTTTATTCTTCATAAAAAATGTCATTCGTCACTTATAATAGTGGAGTCTTGACAACGTATTTTGGCGGTTCTCATCTACACGTTTTCCCTCACAAAGTTTGCAACGGCTGTGTATTCGTGAGATCGATTGTTACTGAGTCCGTGTGTAGTAGACGGGAAAACTTTAGGATTGTAATCTCAAGTCACGCCATAACTCTTGCTCCATAGAAATCTTCTTACAAGTCGCTGCCCCTGGTTCGATGGAGACCTCTCAAGCAATGGTTGGTCTCGTCCAGAGGACTCCCATGTCACGATGCCAATTGTCACAAGTCCGGATGCAAAGCTCTCTTGACCGCATATATAAAGTCTACTTTTATTCAAATAAAAGGAGAGACAAGTAAGCATATCAATCTCTAAAGAAACACTCTCACAACCAATTTTTTTCTCTCTACAAGTAAGAGGAACAGACCCTAAATATCTCATGTGCCAAGGTAGAAACTCTATCTTCCTACACGTATCGACTTAAGGATCACAGAGGTCCCTTCGGACACCCCTTGAGGCATGTTTGTTACTTGTGTAGGTGGACCTCGATGTGTAAGTGGACCTCGATCTTAGATCTTAGATACCACGGACGACAACCCACACTTCATCGCCCGGCCACACTTCAGCGACCGGCCTGGCAGAGTTGCTAGCTCACCTAGCTTGCACGCGAAGATAATCACCAGATATTTGTACTACAAAGTACTTGATTGTTTTAAACCAAACAGACTCTTTTAAGTCTCGCCTAAGATAATGATTGCACAATGATTTCAGAATGAAACCCGAAAGCTGTAAAAAAATGTTAAACAAACTTACTCTTTCCATCCCACTTTTATCGTCCTATTTTTTTAAGGAAAATTTAACACCAATAATCCCAAGTTTTAACATTCTTCCATTTTTGATCCCAATTTTTAGTCTTCCCAAAATAGTCCCAAGTTTATCCCGTCTATTCCATTTTTGGACCCAAGCTTAAAAACAATAGTTTTTATTAAAATTTATCTACTAAATTTCAATTCAGGAAAGTATAAATTTATTTTAAGAACAAATTAACTCAATTTAAGATAGCTTTTTTTTACCAAATTTGGGTCATAATAACTTTTGTATTTATTCTGATTCTTTTAACATGACACTTTTTCTAATAGTTTTAGGCTCAAAACTATTTTATGTTGAATAGATTAGTTCCAACTCTCAAAAACAAGTTTAAGTTATTCTAAATTCATGTTTAGTGTATGATTTTTAACGAAAAATAAACACCACTAGGTTTGGGTCCAAAAACAAATACATGATGCAAACTTGGGTTTTTTTGGGAAGAATCAAACTTGGGATTGACAAAGGAAGAATGTTAAAACTTGGGATTATTGGTGGTAAATTTCCTTTTTTTTTTTATTAAGTTTTATCTCATTATTATTGTTCCCTTTCTAAATTTAGTAAGGGAAAATTTTATCATCCTACATTTCTCCTACATAACATAAATAACATCATAAGCACTATAAGTCCTTGTTCTTTTGGACTTAAATTGGCTGAAGATAACTTAACTTATCTGAACTGAATGGACGTGACCTGACCCGATCTGAACTTGACTTAACTTAACTTATAAGAAATAAGAAAGTTAAATAAAAAGCTAAACTTATGAAGAAATTGGCAGATATATATTTCGCGACGGTTGCTGCTTCTTCAGAATTTGTTTTCTATTTGACACCGCGTCAGCTTGCGTTATGGAAGTCTCAACAGAGTACCCACTCCTCTGATTGGTTGTGTGCATTTCTTATCTCTGGGTTGGTTCAAACTATGAACACGAGTACTTACCGTAGTGTCCTGGGATATCTACTGGGAGTTCTTTTATTCACGGTATCTAGGCATTGTCCTGCATGTTCTCGGCTTTTTGCTGATGATGTTTATGGGGACCACACTGTCTCTTGTACTGATACTGTGGGGGTTAAGCATCGGCATAATCTCGTTCGTGACACCTTATTCGACATCTGCTATAGGTCTGGTATTTCTACGGGTAAGGAGGTTGATGTCGGGTTGGTTGACGGGCATGACAACTCTCTTCGTCCTGCGGATTTGCTGCTTTATTCCTCGGACAGAGGACGTGATGTGTGTGTTGATTTGACAGGGTCTTTCCCCTTGACTCAGACTGGGATGACCGATTTTATGCCCGGACGGGTTGTCGCTGATGCTGCTCAGCGAAAGTGAACTAAGTATTGGGAGCTGGGTTATGGTTTCCTTCTCTTTCTTTTTCTTCACTTGGGGAGCTGGGTTCGGATGCTGTTGACTTGCTCAAGCGGATCCAGAAATTCTCGGTATCTCAGGATGCAGGGGCTCGGGTGGCCGCTTATATTTTTACTAGACTTAACTTTGATGTTGCTAAGGGGGTGGGAGCCCAGGTTGTCTCTCGGCTTCCCACCAATTTCATGTAAACTTTTATTTTTCTATTACAAAAGCTGAGCGCATCCATAAAAAAATATTAATAAAAATGATAATAAATATATTTATAATAAAAGTAATGATATAAATTAATATTAATATGTGTGTAAATATAATAATGTTATTCATAATAATATAAAATATAATTAAATATAATAATATTAATATTAATAATAAAAAAATAGATTAATTATAGAAATTATTATAATATATCAATAACAATAACAATTACGATTGTAAACAATAACAATAATATTAGTAATAGAAAGTTTCTCTCTCTTGTCGGTTTTAGAGAGATTTTTCTCTCTAATTGAGAAGTCGACATTGTTGCACGTTCTTGCTTCATGGCTCGAAGGAGAGGTCGACCACCTAAAACTCGGATATCCCATGAATCTTTGCTTGATCCTGATTCCACTGGTACTTATTTTTCTGATTTTCCTTCAAAATTTCCATGGGTTCTCTTCCTACTCGCGATTCTTTGACTGTTAATGATGTAATTCTGGATGCTATTTCATCTTCCTTTACTTCTTTTAAGCATAATAAGGTTTCTGACGTGGTTGAAGCTGTAAATTCTCCAATTTTAGCTTCAATCCCACATGGGTTTAGTTGTTCAAAAACAGGGGACGCCATTAATGTTCATATTGTGCTTCTAAACCATGTGTATCAACTGATTGCTCTAATGCCCATGTCAAAACTATTGGAAATAATGGTAAATCTTGGGCTGATTGAAACATAGTCAAGTTGGAATGAGTTTATTTTTTCATGAAGGAAATGCTAATTCAACAGAAATTGACATTCACACGGAGGAGATTAAAGATGAAATTGCAAGGTGGAGGTTTACTCTCATGGGTACTGTTCTTGGGGGGGAATCATTCTCTTAAAATTGTTACAGATTTTGTGAACAAGAATTGGAATCATGGTCCATTACCCTTAGTTCAATACATTTAGAATGATTGGTTTAGCTTTAAGTTTGACTGTGAGGGTTATACGCAAGAGGTGATGAAGAGTGGGCGGAAGATAGGCTCCAATTAGCTAATCCTAAAGCAATGGTCTCCCTCTTTTTCCTGTAACATGGAAACTGTTACTAAAGTTCAAATTTGGACCCCTTCCTTTGGACCGATTCCGTTCTTAGTAAGATTGCTAGTAAGGTTGGTAAGCCTCTTTTTGCAGACTTGACAACTACCTGTAAAGCGAAGTTGTCTTTTGCTAGAGTCATGATAGAAGTGGATGTTTCTGCTGACCTTGTTGAGCATGTTGTTATCAATGCTCCTTACATTGGCCAGTCTGTGCAGAGGGTTGTTTATGAATGGGTCCCCTATTTCTGCAAAACCTATAAGAAAATAAGAAAGTCATCATCTTCCTGTAAAAAAAAATAGGGCTCATGTCAATGGCTCACTGCCTGGTGAAGGTGGTGCCAAGATGGGTAAGAAAGTCACTTGTGTCAAAGATAATGTCAATAAAGCCCAGAAAAGTTCTAATCATGTCTCTTCTTCAGCTCCCTCTGAATCTGATTTGCCTTGTCAAGATTCCGCCTCAGAATGCCACTTGCTAGGTGGTACCTCAGACTCTCAGAAGGGTGTAGGTGCTTTGCCAGGGGTGATGGCTTAGAATGCAACAAGCTAGGTCATCCCCCCTTGACTAAGTCTCTTGTGCTTTCTATTGAGAGGGGTGAAGCACTCAAAATGCAGTGAGCTAGGGCAAATCTATGTGCAGGGTAATGAAGATTCTAGGGATATTGATTAATTGGAGGGACTAATAAGGATTCTACTAAGGAAAGTGCTATTATTCTGTCTCCTAACAAATATCAAGTTCTGGGACAAATTGGTGATGATATATCATCCCTACTACATCCATTGAGGTGGAGCCCCCTCATAACCAATCTCGATGATTATTGCAACTTGGAATATTCGTGGTTTTAATAAGGTAGTTAAGCACCTAGAGGTTAGTTCTTTCCTTAGAGATAATAAAATTGATGTTTTAGGTTTATTGGAAACTAGAGTGAAGAAGAATAAAGCCATTTGTCTAATAAGTTCAGAAGGCTGAGTCACTATACAAACTATAATACTCATTCTAATGGGCGAATTTGAATGCTTTGGAATCATGTCACCATTTCTGTGCATATTATTGAAGAACATGCCCAAGCTATTCATTATCTGGTATAACACTTTGCTACAGGGAGGGCCTTCTACCTGTCTGTTATATATGGTAATAATAATCCTGATCACAGACACAACCTCTAGCAGTCTCTTTCTGCCTTTGCTGGTCATGTTGGTCCTTGGGTCACTATGGGTGACTTTAATGTTGTTATATATTATCATGAGAAGATAAGTGAAACTTCTCACGTGTTTTCTGAATTGGCTGACTTTAATTTTTACTTGCTCCAATGTGGTATGAATTATATTCATGGTACTGGGGCTAGTTTCACTTGGTTTAATAAGCAAGATACTGCTTCTAGAGTCTACTCTAAACTTGATAGAGTTATGGTGAATGATGATTGGTTGGTTAAATTCCCTCACACTTATGCTTAGTTCCTCCCTCATGGGATCTGTGATCATTACCCTGCTATCTTATCTTTTCACAATGACCCGCTCCCTAAGAAGCAATTAAGCTTTCTCAACTATTGGATTGCTCATTCTGATTTCCTTCAGGCTGTCATGAAAGCTTGGGATTGCAATATCACTCGTAATTTAATGTTTAAGTTGATAGGAAAGCTGAAAAAGGTCAGGGTGCCTCTTCAGCACCTTCATAATAAAGAGCATTATTCTAATATTGGTAAGAGGATTAAAATGAAGAAATTGGAGTTGGATCATTGTTTTGATGATCTTCAAAGGTAACCCTTGTCTGCAGCCTTTATCTCTAAAGAGAAAGAGGTTTCTTAGGCTTTCATCAAACTCTAAGAGGCTGAAGTTAGTATTCTTTCTCAAAGAGCTAAACTTCATGATATTAAACATAATGATGTCTGCTCCTGTTTTTTCTTTGCTAAAATTAAGGAGAGGCAACAATGTCAGATGATTGGGGATATAAATGGCTCTGAAGGTGTGCATCATCAAGATCCTGAGGATCAGAGGTGGGGGATGCTTTTATTGAGTACTATGGACAACTTCTTGGGACCTCTTTTCGCTGTTGTTGCTGACATTATTACTAGTGGAGCATGTGTAAAGGAGCAAGACTATTCTTCTTTGACTGCTCCTATTACCATAGAAGAAATAAAGAATGCCCTCTTCTTTATGGATTCCAACAAGAGTCCAGGTTTACATGATTTTTCTGCTGGTTTCTTCAAAGCCACTTAGAGTATTGTGGGTGGGGATTTCTACAAAGCTGTGGAAGACTTCTTTAGGACTTCCTTTTTACCTAAGCAAGCTAATGTCACCATACTCTCCCTAATCCCTAAGAAGCCTATTGTTCAACCAGTCAAGGAGTTTAGGCCTATATCTTGTTGTTCAATCATTTATAAAACCATAAGTAAGATTTTAACTAATAGGCTCCAGCTTATTATGCCTTATCCGATTGGCTTTGAACATGCAGCTTTTGTTAAGGATATGAGTCTTTTTGAAAACATTATGCTTACTCAGGGTTTGCTTAAGGGCTATACAAGAAAGAACCTTACTCCTAGATGCATGCTTAAGATTGATATCAGTAAAGCTTTTGATTCAATACAATGAGATTTCATTCTCAACATGCTCAAGTCTTTACAGTTTCATGCTCTTTTTAACAAATGGTTAGTGGGGTTAATGGTTAATGGTTAATGGTTCAAACTATGGTTTTTTCAAAGGTAAGTGTGGTTTGAGACAAAATGACCCTTTCTCCCCTAACCTCTTTGTCCTTAGTATGGAAATCTTATCCAGAAACTTAAGAAGAATGAATAAGGAACATGATGTCTCATTTCATCCCAAATGTACTAAACTGGGTCTGAACACCTTTTTTTTGCTGATGATCTCATGATTTTCACTAGGGCAGCTGATATTCTTCACCAACTCTCCACCTGGTCTGGTCTCAAAGCTAATTTTGAGAAGACTGAAGCTTATTTTGGAGGAGTATCAACTGATCTTAAGTCTCAAATCCTCTCTGCTATAGGATTGAATGAGGGTATTTTCCCTTTTAGATACCTTGGCATGCCAACTAATCACTCCAGGCTCACTCAACATATGTATGAAGGGCTCACCCTTAAAATAATCAGCCTTCTCCATAAATGTTCTCATAAAAACCTTTCTTATGCTGGCAAGATTTAAATTATTAATTCAATGATTTTTGGACTGGGTAATTTCTGGAGTAGTAGCATCCTTTTTCCTAAGTCTGTATGTTTCTTTGTTAATAAGGATTGAAGACAGTTCTTTTGGGGTTCTACTGCTACTGTCTGGAAAATGTCTTTCAAGAGCTGGAAGTCCATTTGTGTTCCTTGGCCTGGGACAAAGCTACTATGCTGAAGTGGTTATGGCACATTGATAGAGGGACTGGATCCATCTAGTCTTCATGGACAGGAGTTACTTTATTTCCTCTGGTCCTTCTATTTGGGAGATGCAAATTAGAGAATCCCATCATGAGAGCCTTAGGAGTATTGATACGAATTATAGAGCGAAAGCGAACAAAGAAATACACAAGAACGAAGTTCGAGTGCTAGTTGGATAATATCGAACAAGAGTTGTAGAATTAGACCTATAATTTGACAACGGCAAAGGAACTCAAGACCTATTGAGAACGATCAAGTTAGAATTCAAAACGCGTTCGAATAATAACAAAGTTTGTATGCTTAACAAGCAAGTATTTGTGAGTTAAAACTCTGAAATCTGAGTTGCAAAATACAACAAATCTAAGTCTATAAATAACATATAACGACAACCATTTTTGGCAATCAAAAGACTTCTAATGACAAAATTAAACAGGCTAATTATGGCCTATTAATTCTAGCAATTTAAGGCCTACTAAATGTAGTAATAAAACACCAAAATGAATGGTAATAAACGACTAACTAAATGGGATAATAACCACCCTTTATTATCTAAATTAAATGGAGCTTAATTGTCTTGTAAGAGCCAAGCATTTAGACGGATTCAATGCATGAGATTAAGCTTAAGAACCGAACCATCGAGCTTGACGAAACATTGACCCCTACTGCCAACATAAGACCGTTGCCCATTGAACCAAGAGTAGCATGAGCCGTGTCTCCACTCGTATCAAGTATCCTTATTACCAGAGATAGATGTGCTATCCAACTTGGAGGGATCCAGAAAGTACAGGATCTACTGATTGCATGTATTATTCATAACAAATTCTTCACTAGTAAAGCCTATAATGCTATGAGGTTGACCCTACAACAAATTCTTTCAACCAATTCTCTCTACTACAAACTTAAGAAAGCTTGTATCCTACCTAGGCACAGAATTACCATCTTCCTTGCAATGCAGAGGAAACTTGCCACTACTGATCAGCTCATCAGTTAAGGGCTTTATATACCTAATAAATGCTCCTTGTGCCAGACAGCTGCTGAAAGCTCTAGGCATCTTTCACTGCTCATATTCAAAGAACCTATTATCCTCAATTTCTAGATGGACTGGTCTACCTGCAGCCATGTCTCATCTCCATTCTCTGCTGGTTTGGACTCGCAGAAGCAAGGCAAATGGTTGGAAGAAGAATTGCGCGTTCTGTAGTGTTGCTACTAATGTCTATACCATATGAAGTGAAAGGAACAGAAGGATATTTGAGGGGTTGCATCGACCAATTACTGCTCTATCTCGAGAAATACAAGGCATTGTTAGTGCTACTTTACTCTGTGAGTCATCCAAGATCAATCAAGAATAAATCATAGAGGCTTTAAATGCTTAGATTGAATTGTTTGTTTTCCTACTGGTTATGATTTTGTAAGAAACTCATGAATCCTTTTTTGAATATATGAGAAATATCCCTCTTGCAAATAATAATAATAATAATAATAATAATAATAATAATAATAGCCACTTAGACCTCTCGTCGCCGGCCAGGGTGGGTTTGTTGATGGTTGTTTTGCGGTGTTGCGTTTGTTTCGCGTCTTCGGGCGTTGCGGTTTGGCCAGGGTTCGCTGGTTAATGCTTTCACGTTGTGTCTGCTGGTGGTTGTTGCCGCTGCCGCTGTTCGACGTGGATGGCTCTCGTCAGCCTTTTGATCTCACGTCGGTGGTTGTGGGTGGTCGGTTTGTTTTCAACGTGGGGTGTTTCAATTCGTGCGTTTTGTTTGGTTGTGTGGTGGTTTTTGCCATATTTTGGTCAGACTGCTTGGCTGCTGGTGTTTGACGTGGTGGCTTAGAGGGTGTTCTACCGGTGTTGGTTTTGGCTTTTTTATGGGTTAGGGCGTTCTTTTATTTTATTTTAATTTCTTGTCTCCTTAAGCATGCGTTTTTTTCCATGCACGTGTAAGTTGTTGTTGTCATGCCCGATCTTGTACGGTTCCATTGTCCTTTTGTAGGTTTTTGCGGTTGCCAGGATAGTAGTGGAATGGACTTGTTAAAACCTACATAATCATTCATCTACGTGACCGTCATTTTTGTGGTGATGCTCAGGTAATTACACGTCAAACTCTTTCTTCTAGTCTGACTGTTTTTTCTGCGGTGGAGATTACGTTTAAGCATATGGGTATTTGTTCATGTGAGGTTTTCTTTAAAACTCACACTTTGCGTTTTAAATGTCGTCATGGTTCGAAATTTGTTGCACCTCGGATTCTGGTGATGGAGTAGCTCGTTTCATACTTTATGATCTTCCCAGACCGCCTCCTCCATCTTCATTATCTGATGTGGGTGTGGAGTCCGATTTACTGGGTGGTTCATATGTAGCTTCTCTTCATCTATTGTGTTTTTTACTAGGGGGATGCGTACTGTTAAATCCATTCCTCGTCGGTGCCGTCTTGCGTTTTCCCGGGTCCTTAAGGGGCAGACTCCCCGGATGACCTAACTTGATGGATTAAATTACTTGTGTTGCCCCTTTTGTATTCTTAAGACCTTCTCCCCTCTAGAAGTAATCTTGAATGTAGGTCTTTTGTCAAGCGTCAGCGTCAAAAGAAGAGTCTGGGGCACTTTGCAGCTCCTGCGTGAGACATTGGCTGAGTGAGCTAAATATTCAGTAGTGTCGGCGGAAGATTTGTGACGGACATTATACTGATGCTATCCGGGTAGGGGTGTTCACCGGTCCAAAATCGAACCGGACCGGACCAGTTGAACCCGCGGACCTGATACCCACTTTTTCCAAGACCGGACCGGTTGGACCCGGACCAGACCAGACCAGAACCCTTAAGGTCTAGTTTTTTTCGGGTTTGGACCGGACCGGTTATACATAAAAAGGGAAATTGAAATTTTTTTTAAGTGTGGACCGGACCGAGATCGGTCACCATATTTTTTGGGACCCAAAGATCGGAGCGGACTGGCCGATCCGGGTCGGTCCGGTTTGCTGGTCCTGACCACTTTTTGAACATCCTGTATTCGGGGTATTTTCTTCTTCTAGCATTGTTCCTTATGATGTTGGCACCTTATAGGCTTTGAAAGAGAAGCACACATTCGTTCCTTCTCCCACTTTGCTGCCTTTGCACGCAGACCATCATCCCCTTATTGCGTCCCAGTCTGTTATTTTGGACATGGTTAGGAGTTTTCCGCATGGTACTTCTTGTGGGAGGGACGGGTTTTGTGCCCAAGACCTTTTGGATTGTTTGAGTGGAGCCATTGTTGTTGTCTCTAATGATTTGATTGCCTCTATCTCTCGGGTGGTCAACCTGTTTCTTAAGGGAAAATGTCCGCAAAGTCTAGGTGAGTACATTGCCAATGCTCCGCTCACTCTGCTTATTAAACCAGGCGGCGGTATTCCTCCTATTGTTGTGGGCACGATTTGGAGACGCATTGTCTCTAAGGTTGGTGCTTTTTTTATTGGCTCGTCGTTGTCTGGGTATTTTGATGGTCTCTAGTTTGGGGCCATGGTCTCCGGCGGTGGAGAAGCTATTTTGCATGCCTTGAAACGGTTTGTTGAGGACCGTGGTACTGATGTGGGCTTTTCTATTTTGTTGGTAGATTTCCAGAATGCCTTTAACTTTGTTGATCGTGAGATCATGTTACTTGAAGTTCGTAGTCAGTGTCCTACTCTCTCCCGTTGGTTTGATTTTTGCTATTCTGGTCCTATTAGGCTTTATTATGGGGCGCGCAGCTTATGGTCTTGTCAGAGGGTGCAACATGGTGATCCTTTGGGTCCGTTGCTTTTCGCTTTGGTGCTGCACCCTTTGGTTTGTAAGATCTGGGACTCGTTTGCCTTGAGTTTGCAGGCCTGGTACTTGGATGACGGCATTATTATTGGTGTTACCCTGGTAGTTGGAAAGGTCTAGAGCTGATTATGGAGGATGGTCCCCAACCAGGGCTTCATCTTAGTGTTGGTAATTAAAACTGAGGTTTTCTGGCCTACAGAAGACCCCAGGAGCAGGCTTCTTAGTGTTCTTCCCCTTGATATTGCTAGGCCACTATGTGGTGTCAAAGTCCTTGGTGGGCATGTGAGTGTATCTCCTGATTACAGTAGTGAGCTCGTCGTGAAGAGAGTGACGAGGACCATCGAGCTGATGAATTCTATTGCTAGGATTGATGATCCACAGTGCGAGTTGTTGTTACTTCGGGCCTATACGGGTATTTCTAAGCTTTATTTTTCTTTATGTACTTGTTCCCCTACTGTTTTTGAGACAACTAAGCTTTCTTTTGACTCGATGCTTCGTTCTAGCTTAGAACGTGTTGTCACTGCTTCTGGGCCTGGTTTTGGGGACTGGCAATGGCGGGTTGCCACTTTCCCTTTTTCTTTTGGTGGCCTTGGTGTTTATGCTGCGAACGATGTCCTGCACTATGCTTTTCTAGCTTCTCGTTTACAGTCCTCTGAGTTACATGCTAAGATCTTTTGGGCTTCTGGTATCATGGCTTCTGAACCTACCTTTGATGTGGCGTTGAGAGTGTTTACGAAGACTATTGGTTCTGACTTCTTGCATAATTCTAGTGAAATCGGTGCCCCCAGACTCATGAAAAAACTGGCAGACATATACTTCGCGAAGGTTGATGCTTCTACAGAATTGGTTTTGTGTTTGACCCCTCGGCAGTTAGTGTTGTGGAAATCACAGCAAGGGGGATCACACTTCTGATTGGTTGCGCGCGGTTCCTATTTCCCTGGCCAGGACAGATTATGAACGGGAGGACTTACCGTTGTGTGCTTAGCTATCGGTTGGGTATTCCTTTGTTTTCGATATCTATGTCATGTTCTGCTTATTCTCGTGTCTTTGAGGATCATGTCGTTTCTTGTGCTGCTACTGTTGGTATTAAACACCGACATAACCTTGTTTGTGACACCCTCTTGGATATATGGTTTCGGTCTGGGATGTCTGCTGGTAAGGAGGTGGATATTGGTTTGATCGATAGGCATGATAATCCCCTGCGTCCTGCGGATTTGTTGCTTTATTCTTGGGATATAGGGCATAATGTGTGCGTGGATCTGGCCGGATCTTCACCTTTGACTTCGTGCCTGGACCTGCGGTTCGGGATGCTGCTAACGCAAGTGCGCTAAGTACCGGGGTCTGTGCGATACGAACGGCTATGGTTTCTTACCTTTCTCTTTCTCTTCGTTGGGGGAGTTGGAGGCGGATATTGTTGCCTTGCTCAAGCGGATTCAAAATTTTCTGAATGTCGGGGCCCGTGTTGCCGCTTACATTTTACTAGACTTAGCTTTGCTATTGATAAGAGACTAAGAGCCAAGATAGTATCTCGGCTGCCCACTAATTTCTTATAAATTTGTTGTTGATCTTAATAAAAATATAATAATACTATCATATAAAAATATAATACTATAATATAATAATATAGTGTTGTTAATACTTTTAGTACAAAATTTAAAATAGTTGTAATAATAATAATAAAAATATTATTAATATTTATATTGATAATAAATAATAATATAATAAAATTAATAGTAAATATAAATATAAATATAATAATTATTATTATTATATAGTAATAAAAATATTATCATGATAAAAATAATACTATTAAAATTATTATTATTATTATTATTGTTATTATTAATATAAATAATAATATAAAAAGTAATATATTATTAAGCATAATAATTGTATTCGCAAAAAAAATTGAACAAGACTGAAAGGACCTGACCTAAACTTATAAAAACTGAAATTAAGTCCAAAAGAACATGACCTAAAATTAGGACATGAACTCTACTTTAACATAATAATGGATAAAGTTGACAATTCATCATTTTCCTTAAATCTTTCCAAAATAGAAATGAGGCTAACAAAAAAATGAGACGGAGGAAGTGTAACACATGGTGCAAAAAGTTATTACCTCTCTAAAAAGCTTTATAATTGGCGGTGTAGATGACGTGTATCTGAGAAAAGTGGTGCCGACGAATACACCTCCACTTCGCAGTATCCGAGTGATTTCAGCAACCTGTTGAGCAAGTACAGATGAAGCTATAACTTGAAACAAACATCACTCTAACAAAGCTAATGTACAATGATACACGCAATCAATTCACATAAGACATAGCAATTCTAGGGAGTATTTTAACCTACATAAAGAAGGTCGTTGCTCAAAATTCTTGTAAATAACTAGTTTACTACAAGATTATAAGTGCAACTAAATGCACAGATACACATCCAAACATTATCGCAACCTAGATGACTTTTTCTTCTCAAGTATAATGAAAATAGGCTCTTTTGAGGAAAGCCAGGACAACGAGTGTTAGTTATTCACAGGATTGATACTGTCCTTTAACATGATTCACAAGTTTTGCCATGAAAGAATATTGTTTACTGTTTAGCCAAGTTTTATTGGAGCCTGAATGCCAAACATTTAGCCTTGAAATTTGTCTATTACTAATCTGGGAAGAAAAGAAACCCACAATTTTTTATCCATTTTAAATTAAATGATTGTTATATATACCCATTTTACAAAATACTAGTCAGTTTATCTAAACAAGTGAAGCCTACTTACTACGTTAAATTGAGTCGTGTCAATAAGGGTAATTTGGTTACTTATTAAAGGTAATTTATGCGCCATTAGCACTAGTTTTGTATTAAGCACAACTCATAGTGTTTTGCTGTAATTCCATCTCCGTGGCTTATTTTGGAAATGGGTTGATGATATGTGTTGGTTATTGTGTAATGGGGTGTAATCTTGTGACTTTTTTGTTGTTGTATGTTATGTGCCTTGGGAGAATTGGTTTTGTGCATTATTTGGTGAAGTCAAGGCAAGTTCTTAACAAAGTCAAGAGTCAAACCGTCAAAGTCAACAAAAGTCAAGGATCAAACCCGAGCCATAGTCAACCAAGGTCAAGCAATTTCAAAGTCAAGAAAAGAAAGCAAAAGGAAGATTTAAAGACTTGGCATGCACCATCAAGAGCCAATACGAAGAGTTGAAAACTCGGTTTCACAAGGGTCAATTTCAAATTGCAATATCTTGAGCTACAAACCTTCTATCGATGCAAGATCAAGTGGAGGTGATAGCTTATTCTCTTAGCTTTCCAACTATAGGTCGCAAACCTCAAATGACCAAGAGACAAGAGAGATATGGCTCTCGCAAAAACATGCTGCAATGCTGAAACCGCAAGCTGCGGTTTTCGTCTGTTTCAACGGACTAAAATTAGCTTTGTTCTATTATTTTGGAGGCTCACTTTTGTGCGAACTTGAAGGGTATAAATACCCAACATTTATTACCCATTTAGGGTGTCTCCTTACCACCAAATCAAGCAAGAAACCTCTTACAACCCTTAGAACTATTTTGAGCATTTTACTTAGAAAACTTGTAATCTTCCACATTTAATGGAACGCTAAGCATCATTTTGGTGTAATTCCACTAGAAAGGTTCAACCTTTCCTTTGTTTTGTAAGAATTCAACCCCTTATTTATATTATTAGTACCATTACATTGTCTTATTTTATTGTTGAAAGTTTAAACATTTAGGTTGGAAATCTTTATCTTCATTCATTCTTCTTATACTAGTGATGTATGAATGACTTAGTTTATACAGCATGTTGTAGCAATCTCGTATTTTGCATTATACGGTTTAGTTTTTGCATTGTGTGAGTAAGTAATGCTTGATATTCTCCACTAATTGGCTTAGATTAGTGTTAGGGTATTCCTGATCTTGATTCCAAGCTTTGTAGGCTCTTAAAGTCTCTACCTTTTTGTCTAAGTGTTGGCTTAGATACTAGATGACTTGGTAGGGAAAGTGATGATGTATTGGCTTAGATACTAGTCACTAATTGTGGGATTAAGGGTATAGTTAGGCTAATAATTTAGGGGTTGATATTTCTTGTATAAACCTAGGGTGATTGTTCCTTGAAAAGTGGAGTTGCACCAATTTTTCTCATCTATTGGTAATCTTTGCATATTAGGTGTTTGTCATATTGTCAAGCTAGTAAAGTTTGCATCTTTTTACGCTTTCATGTCATTACTCAACTCAAATCTCTCTTGTTTCATGTTAAACTTCGTTTACCATTGTTAAATACTCATTGTGTGTTAATATTTTAATTTTGGTAAAGTTGTTCAAGGAGGGTGGTGGGGGTAAGCAAAAAATGGAAAGCACAAGAGAGGAAGGCACAAAAACATGAGGATTTTTTCTTATGATGCTTGTTGCAACTACAATCAAACAAGATGGATAAGCATGAAGATTATATTGAGGATGATGAACTAAAAGAGTTTTATGTTGTCTACTTTAATCCAAATATCTTCTCGTTTGCTACATCATATGTATTTGATCCGGGAAGTCGTAGGTCCAAGAATCGAGACGATTCTTTTTTGAAGAAGGGGAGAATGATACACGAGGGACATGGGTATATGTTCAAAACTCAAGATCAAGTGACTCTTGACATCCCAGATTCGTTCACTCAATTTGGAAGCTAAATGTATCAAAATATGTAGCTGATTTTGAGGATATAATAATAGGAGATGAAAGTACATGTTTTTAGCTTTCCAACAAGTGGTCACACACGTTATTTGGTCAGTAATGAAGGAGATATGGCTGCTTTAAATTGAGTTGTCCAAATTACATGCAAATGACGTTAATGGTGAGAACTAGATCATTAACAAGTCAAGGATGTGATCACAAGGTGGAAAGGATGGATAAAATTAGTACTTTCTTAAATCGAGTCTAGTAATTAGTTTCCTAAATTGAGTCGAGTTACTTACTTTCCTAAATCGAGTGAAGTTTTTCTTAGTTTCCTATATTCAAATAAGGGAGTTGTTGTGTTATTTCCACATTATTTCCTAGCTAGTTTAAGATAAGTGCTAGTAGTATGAATATAGGTCATTGTATTCAGTTTTGAATTGACAAATGAGAGAGTTAATTCAAGTTTATACTTGTGTGTTTATTATAACTTGCGAGTTATAAGATCAAATTAGTTTGTTCTTGCGAGAGTGAATTAATCCATATTCTTCCTTGCGAGTTTGAGTATTATTCGTGGCAAATATGAGTTCCTTGCAAGGGAGGAGAGTTTGAGCTCGTCATATCCGAGTTGTCTTGCGAGATTACTTGTCTCATTTAAGTTTTAGTTGTTAATCTTGCGAGATTTCACTACTAATCCATATCTTTTTATCTAGTTTTCATTCCGCTGCAAATTTTTCTAAGAAAAATTAAAATTGTGAGTTTTTTTTTACATCATAATCTTTCCATAATTAGTTTAATCTTACCTTAATTACACTTTAATTACTCTTTAATTTAGTTTAGTTCTTTAGATTCTTGGGTTAATTGTTGCAATTGGTGACAAGATCTTCTTACTTATTCAAGATCCTTCTTTATTTCTTCATCTATTTTTATCATTCTCTCAATTAGTTGGTATAATCTCTATGATTCTTTTAATTATTTGTTATTATTTGTTTATCTTGTTAATTACTTGCTTAGATTATCATGTTTAGTTTTAATCTCATGCTTTCTTCTTCTACTTTTGTCATGTTAATCTCTAATATGAGTGAGTAGTGATTATGCTTGGGTTAAAAGGGGATGGTTAAGGAGGCGTTTGTTTCGTGCGTGGGTATGAGTTTGGAATCAGGTATCATACCAAGGTGGTATGGGGTTGGAACTTGATACCTCATACCATCTGTTTGGTTCAACAAGGACTGGTATGAGGTTGAAACTTAGCCATTTTTTTTAAAAATACCATGTGTTATACCTCATACCATGTTTTTTTAAAAATCTTTAAAATATAATAATTTAAACAATTATTAAATATTATTAAATCATATATATAACTATTTAATCAAATAAATATATAAGAGATTTTATTTACAATATACCTCAATTTATTTTTAATCTTTTTCATACTCAACCCCCCCCCCCCCCCTATAAGAAACCAATACCTTGAAGGTTTGAAGTATGTGTATCAAATCTTTACTTTTGTGAAACAAACACATGGTTAGCCAGACCCATACCTCATACCTAAATAGGGTGAACCAAGCACCCATAAGGGTTAATCATGTTTGTTGTGTATGCTTATTGATTAATGGTTCTATTTCCAATTCTTGCACACTATGTGTTTGATGAATCGTGTGAATGATCAATTCTCATTTTTTTATTGCTTCTTTTAAGCATCTATTAGATTGAAAGCCTTAGATGGCAATAGTGTAAGGTATTGGTAGGTTGACTTTGTGTACGCGAGAGTTAGCTTTATTGGCCTAGGTAGAGTCAATAGATTGAGAGACTCGACTCACCCACCAAATAGAACCCCAATCGATTAAATACCGACTTATAGAACCTTAATCCCCCATCCTCTTTTAGTAATCTTATTTCTATTTTTCTTTTTCCTTAGTTTACATTTACTTATCGTTTTGATTACCTTTTATAGTATAGTTTATCAATCTAAATCCAAATCAAGACAACCTTGCACATCTAGACTTAGATTTTGAGCAATCATAGACACCTCCGTCTCATGGATCGACCTTGACTTACCCAATCCATTTGTTTACATTGACTATTATAAATTGTGTTTGATAGCTGAAACAACGACCTATCAGTAAAACTACTTTCTTAATATCAAGAGTACTCTGTAAATTATGTTTGCAGCTTAGAGACTATTAAATGAAAATTAGTCATAAGAATTTGTGCCCACAAAATCATTTAACATTTATCTAAACAAAATCATTCAACACCAGTCACGGAATATCAACCTAAAGTATTCTGATACAATAATTTTTTCATTATTCTTCCTTCATTGCATTTTTTATATATTTTGCAAAATACAAATTTGTAACTTGTGATTAGAAATTGAGCAAATGGAATTCACACTGCGCTAATGCGTGATTTCGGCAAGTGCTGGGTTTTTTCCGATGAGGTTATGTTGGCTTTAATGGATATATATTTTGCACGCGATTAAAACTTGGTAATGAAAAACCAAAACTGCGGAGTAGAAATCTTACAGCATTTGAAGGAGATGGCCAGCAATGCAATGCAGCACCAGCATGAACTGCATCAACTGAGACAGATGGAAAGGGAAGCCTAGCAACATCTGCCCTCACAAGTGCAAGTTTGCTGCAAATTATAGTTAACCATCAATAAGCAAAACTGCTATGACACTGAAGAATACTGAGGGCAGCACCCTAGATAGATATTGTGAATTTTACTTTGACAAAGTAGATTCTTCCTTTTTGGTGAAATCGTAACATTGGCGAAGCATATTTTCAGAGAAATCAAGAGCAATAACTCCAGAATAGCTACCACAGATGGCAAATTTTCGTGAGAATAGCCCACTGCCGCAGCTGACATCTACTAGCAAGCCTCCTTCAGCTGGTTTGAAGTACTCCTGAGCCATTTTAAACTGCATTTCAGAAGTCAGATCAGTAGGTCCATCAATACACCAATAACTCTGACGTAATTAATGTAGTCATCCAAAGAAGGAACAAGGCCTAACCTCTTCTTCTGGCCCTGGGAAACCACTTCGATTGAAATTTTGTCGCCATCCACGTTCATACAAAAAAGACACAACTGGACTTCTGTTTTGTCCATCAGAAGGCTAAAAGTTTAAGCTAATAAAAAGATGAAGACGAGAGAACAAAACTGATGGCTACAGGAAAGTTGTGAGGACATGATACAGCAGAGTTAGAATTGTATACAGCAAATCTGAAAACTAAAGATTTTCACAAGAAAGAGAAGAAAATGACAGGTAACACGTTGTATAGTAAGAAATGTGAGTCAATAGAGTAAGTTGGTGAAATAGGACAACTCGAATGACTGAATTCTAAGTGGTTGAGGGAGAAGCACAAATAGACGAGCAATAGAAAAGTACCGAAACAATTCTGTTGAAGTAGGTCTATTTTCTGCATACTCGTTAGAGGCAGCAGTTATGGTGAGATCAAGAAAGATGTTTTTGCTTGAGTAGGATTTGCAGCATGTTTCACATTTAAAGCCGGACCTATAAATTGCTTCCCTGAAAAAGTAAAAAGGCCAGTCAATCAATCAATTCACGGCGAATCAAGCACTTAATTAGCATTCGACTTACAGGTTTAATCCGGGTGCACCTTTCCGTGTTAAAGGTTGAAAACATATCGGACATGCCAATATATTTAGTCGTGCATCATCTTTGGAAGTCGCTTCCTGAAATGGCAAATGGTATTTATAAATCATAAAACATCATCATATCCCAGAGATACTCCATACAATATATTCACAGTAGTATAACACAATCAGTCCAGAAGTGATCAAGTTTGAGTATAAAATGGAAATTACAGCTCAAGTTGAGCATTCGAAGCAGGTCTAATTCAAATTTGTTCCAATGTACTCCTAACTGGTAAATTTGTTCAAATTTGTTCCAATGTATACATATTGTGATTAGACAAACAATAAGGTAACAAAGATGAATTAAAGGTAAAATACTAACGATGATGGGTCATAAATTCCACAGTACCAATAAATTAATTAAATAGAGTGTGTACCAAAGATTGAGAGGAAACTGCGGAGGCGAGTGGAATAAATGGAGGGCATTTTGGCGGGGAAGGTATTAGAAATCTCAAGGAAAGGGAATGAGAAGCCATTTTGATTACGGAGTAACTAACTATATTCTCTACAACACAAACATAGTCTCCTTTTTTTTCCTTTTTTTTTCTTCTACTTGTGGAAGTAACGGTTACAACTAACGCACTTTTCAATCACTCAATTTCTACCATTCCGACTTCCTTCAACTACCAATTTCTAAATTACGAGTTTTTTTTATAAAAAAAAAACATAACAAAATACGGAGTATTTGATACGAGTATTTGGCAAGTTGGATCAATCTTATACGGTATACACAATGTTAACTTTGGATGTCTGGCCATGGTCAGACCTCCAGTTCACAAGTCCCACCATGGTCAGACGTGTGAAATGGAGGTCTGACCATGGTCCATGACATCCAGTTCTTCATCTGACCATGGTGAGATGATATCGTTTTATTATAGTCATGATTAATAACATTTTACGTATGTAGATCATGTTTTACTAATATATATTAATTATTTAATGTCTAATTAGCGCCGTATTTGCATTGAACATGACTCGTTTGAGGAATTTGGGAATAATAACACCGATTACAATCCGTTTTTTGAAACGACGTTAGGTTTTGTTACCCGCGATGATGCCTTTAATTGGGCGAGTAGGATTGCAATGGATCATGGTTTTGCTTTGGTTAAAGCAAATAATGGGGCAAAAAACAGAAGAAAAGACGGGTTGTTGGCATCTTACTTTCGATGTTCAAGGTATGGTAGACCTCCTCCAATTGATGATCCTGAGAAGCGTCGTGGGTCGAATAAGTGTGGATGCACTTTCCGTATCCGAGCCGTGCAGAACTACCCTCGGCAAGGTGACGATAGCGGTGCAGTTTGGAACATAATCACCGCCGAGGGTAAAGGGTTTCACAATCACGAGGAAGTGGTTTACAAGGATGGTGATCGTCATTTTGCGGCTTTGGATGACGAGGAGAAAGCGTATGTGAGGCAACAGGTTAAGGCCGGTGTGCTTCCAAAAGACATCAAGAACGCTCTTCACCAAAGAACGCCGGCTAAACCTCAACCGTCAAATAATCAAATATATAACGAGACGAAGAAACTGAGGCGGGAATTTAGGGGTGGAAGGAACACGGCTCAACAAATGTTTGCTCTTGCGGTAGAAGCACATTATTTGATGTGGCATTTGAGTGATCCGGAGACACGACAGATCTCTCATATATTCATGGCACATCCCGTAGCCGTGCAGCTTTTCCGAGCCTATCATTATGTTGTGCTCATTGATTCTACTTACAAGACAAACACCTATAAGAATCCACTGGTTGAGATTGTCGGTGTTACCCCGACCGGGAATTCGTTCCTAATTGGTTGTGCACTTGTTTCTACGGAGTCCGAGGATTCCTACACGTGGATTTTGAGGCGGTTGTCGGACATTCTTGCACCTGTCTTTGTTTCCCCTACCGTCTTCGTCACCGACCGGGAGTTGGGTTTGATCGCCGCTCTTAGGGAGGTGTTTCCCGGTTCTAGTCATTTCTTGTGTCGGTGGCACGTGAACCGCGCCATCAATGCCAAAACCCTGAACATCTACAAGACCGAGTGGTATAGAGATCTTGTCTACTATAATCCAGAAGCGGGTTGGGTACGGGTTATTGATGCATTAACCGTGGAAGAGTATGAAAAAGCATTGGAGTCTTTTCGTGTAAAGTGGGTTCCCTTAGGGAGATATGTTTTGAGCACTTGGGCGATGCACAAGGAGAAGTTTGTGCGATGTTATACAAACGATGTACTACATTTCGGTAACACGTCTACTTCCCGTGTCGAGTCGGCTCATTCTCTACTTAAGTCATGGTTGAAAAGTGCAAGTTTGTGCGATGTTAATTTTTGGTTAAATATAATTGACGTTGACAATACTCGAATAAAGTTGACATTTATTAATAAAGCACTCGAATAAAGCTGACATAAGTTAAAGTCTTAAAATTACATTACATAGAAGAAACGATTAAAATACCCATGTTGCAAACGAAATCATCATCACCACATTTTTTCATTAAACACATGCAGTCAGTGATAGTAAGACTAATCAGTGGAGTAATCTGTGGATGAATATTCCTTTGGCTTGAATAACTCCTCCTCCATGTAGCCGGTATAAATGTGGTATATAAAAATTGGCTCGGGCGGGCCATGGAATATCTGACCATCACCCTGGTAACCCTCATAAGCTGATGCAGTGTCATGGACGGAATGATGGTTTCACATCTTTTGAAAAATTCAATCAACTCCGCCTCGATCCTCTTTAGTTCATCCCTTTTCAGAAGGACAGATTCTAAACAACATAAAATGGTAACAACTTATTATTCTAAACAAACAAATTGAAATGATAAGAAATGAAATTATTAAGGTTTGAAATTATAGTTGACAGAAATTTTACCTTTAGTTATATTCATTTCAGGAATATGAGGGTAATTTGTCTTATAAGGAGTACCCATCATTTGTGGCAGTGATATGAGATTAGGTTCATAACGGTTCATGAAATCCCAAATGATATTATTATTAAACACGATTAGTAAACGGCGAAATATAGAAGGAAACTCATTAACAATTTCATCAATTCTATTTTGTATGAAATTAACCTCTTCAACATCGTTCATAGGCATGATGGTAGATGAGATTTTAGGAAAATAGTAGATGAGATAACAAGTTTTGTGAATAATGATGGTGGAGTGAGCTCCTTATATAGAGGTGAGGCTTGTAATTTGTTCCGAAAATTTCTGAGCATGATGTGACAACTCAACTGACAACTTTATTAAAGTTCTGAGCATGATGTGACAACTCAACTGACAACTTTAATAAAGTTGATGATGTTGTGACAACTCAAATGACAACTTTAATAAAGTTCTGAGCATGATGTGACAACTCAAATGACAACTTTAATAAAGTTCTGAGCATGATGTGACAACTCAACTGACAATTTTATTCATTAATTAAAAACTGATAAATATTACAACGATTTTTTGCAGAACCAACAATTAATCATCGTTAAATACATTTCATTAACACTTAATCAGTTGAATATCCTTCGGAAGAAGAACCATTAGGCCTATAAAACTCCTCCTCTATGTAAGTTACATACATTTCAAAGGTTTTAAGACTCTGAAATGGCCCCACGAACATCCGGACGTCCCCTTCACATAGAGAGTGCAAGGTCGTATATGGGACAACTCTCAAAATCCTCTTAAACAGTTCAACTATCTCCAACCTCACTTTCTCCCACTCACATCGCTTCAAGATGACAGTTTCTGAAAAAACAAAAATTAAACTTCATAATAATTCACCACATTTTTTTTAAATGGAAAAATTAGACAATCTATTAAAAGTAACCATACCTTCTGTTACGTTTCTAGGATGAATGGAAGGGTTGTTGAGACCGTAAACAGGTCCATGCATTAGTCGAAGCGAAGATAGGGGAGGATTGCCACGACGAATGAAATTATTAAGTACATCATTATTCAACACAATCATAAGGCGGTCGAATAGTAAGGGAAACTCGTTAACTATCTCGTTAATTTTATTTTGATAATAATTCACTAGTTGTATGTTAGTCATCACCATGATTAAAGTGTAGTATAAGAGGAGTAATATATTTTAAGAGTAGAGAGAAGATAGTGAGTTATGTGGAAATAATTTGTTGGGTAAAGGGTTTAAATAGACAAAATTTTAGGGTTTCCATGTTCTGGCCAATACAACAATAATATAAATAAAAGTAAATAAATCAACAAAACAATAAAAATAATAACTGATTAAATAAAAGATAAGTCAATACTACATAAAAACCAAATAAAACAAATACAATGCATAAATATCCGGTACTAGTTACCCTGATCATGGGTGTCGTAGTACATGCTCATCTGACTAAACAAAATATCTAACTGCTGCTGCTGCATCTCCGGAGTAGGTAAACGATAGACATCTGAGAACTGCCTACTAAGTGCAACGGCTACCTCTGGCTCAGCGTGGAAAGGTGGACGCATAAAATGAAGACGATCCGAAGGTGGAAAATAGAATCGGTGAGAAATATCATCGTACCATCTCTCATAGTCTCGAGATACCTCGAAAGGCATCGTAGCTCGTCGAGACCGACTCTTGAAGTTCACCAAGGAAGTCTCGTGGCCCCACATCGTATCGGGCTCCTGGCCAAACTCCACATTATAACCGTTCTTTGCTGGACGGTACTCGGTACATGGGATAGGCATAGGCATCGGGATAGTCTGAATGTACCCAAACTGGCGCATACAACGATCAGGCTGGTACGGCTCAACAATGGACTGATATCGAATATAGCCGGAATAGCGAGAATATCTCGCAGAACTCGGCATACGCGTCCAATAAGGCGTCCATCTAACCTGCTCCCTACTAAACCCGTCCAACCTAACACGCCACATCTGAAAATGGTCAAGGTCGCCCTTAAACCGAGGAACGTGCCTCCACGCATCCACCCGTGGCCTGCCCTCCAAATAATCTCCCCCGTGTGGCCGACACTGGGGGAAGTACTCGTAAATCCATGCCTGCAATAAGGGAAGACACCCACTAACACCGCGAGCCTCCCGTCGCGATGCCATGCCTAGCTGCCGGTACAGATATGCCAAACAAGCGGCACCCCAAGCATACTCTCCAACCTGCTCCAGATCATCAAGTAAGGGTAACAACTGAGCTGACACCCTATCACCAGACTTGTCCACAAACAAAGTCTGTCCCAACAACAATATCAAATAAGCACGTAGGGAGTCCTGCTCAGTCCCTTCCTTGATATGAGCCCTCAAAGCTGACACCAACAAGCCACCACCCTTATATAACGGTGGTCCCACCTCTCCGGGAGGTACACCAAAAAAATGTGCCACATCCTTCTTCAACCCCACCTCCTCCCTCGAAGAACCGGCAACGGAGGTACCCCGAACAAACACCCTCGTACCAGTAGGCCGGATACCAAGTATCTCCTCCACATCGTGAAGCGTAATGGTGATCTCACCGAAAGGCATATGAAAAGTGTTGGTATCCGGCTGCCACCTCTCTATGAAAGCACTAAGAAGGTTCTCATCCAAAGCTGTCGTGCAGCACATCGTCAACCCAGTCAACCCAGTCAGCTGAAACCTCCTAACAACATCAGCCGGCACCTCCATGCTCCCTAACTCATCCACATAACTCAGCCTCTCGTAACACTTAATAAAGGACCTAGCCTCCTCCGTCTCGGTCCAACTACTATATGCCACATGCCCCCCAAAACTACGTAACACCGATATGTTACGGGGCCCACCAGAAACTGGGTCTCTAAGGAGCCAATCACTATCGTTGCGCGGCTTCTTCCGCGGCTCCCTCTGCGAACCATCATCCAACCTAGAATAGCGACCAAAGGAGTCCCGAGCTAACCTCTGAGACAACGGTATCTCCAATCTCGATAAAGGTACGGACAGCTGAACAATATCCTCCTCGCCCTCAGACTCGGGCTCCACCAAACCCTCGTCAACAATATCATCTTCCCTATAAACGTCGTCCCCTTCCTCGAAAACCTGGTCGATCTGAGGAACACTACCTCCTACCTCCTCCGACCTCTCCATGTCAGAAATACCGCTACTAACGGGATTAGATCTACTACACCGAAAAACAATACGACGCTTTGAAGCAATGACTCTACGGTTCACCGTACGATCTTCGGGAACCATAACGCTCTTTCCTCGATCACCCATCTGCATTACACAATTAAAACATTCAAATAAGCGTTAATAATATTCCAAAAACATATTACCATCGAAAAAATTAAATTAATCAACTTAATTAACAAATTAAAAAAAAATTTTAGGGTAAACCATGGACGGACTTTTAATCAAAAAAATCAAACCATGGGCGAAATTTTTTTTTTTGGGTACCAACCATGGTAGGATTTAAATTCTGGAAAACCCACCATGGCTAGACAACTAGATCACACGTCCCACCATGGTGGGATGAAAATTCTGGAATTTCCACCATGGTGGGACGTGTGATCTGGTTGTCCAACCATGGTGGATTTCCAGAAATTTAATCCCACCATGGTAGGACAACCAAACCACACGTCCCACCATGGTGGAACTTGGGGGAAATTTTTTTTCCCCCATGGTTGGACGTGTGATTTGGTTGTCCAACCATGGGGGAAAATTTTTTTTCCTCCAAATTTCATCATATCGGGATGAAAAACTCGAAAATAAAACCGATTAATTCTATCTTTATACCTATTTTTCATACAAATGACTAACAACAAATTACAAACAACAAATTACTAACAACAAATTACTAACAACAAATTACTAACAACAAATTACTAACAAATTGATTTTACAACAAATCTAACAAGAACAAAAATAAACATACTATGAAATAATTAAAAACTAAGACAAAACAAATTACAACAACTAATTACAAACAACAACCTAATAACTACAAGTTTAATTAATACAAAAACTAACAACAAACAAATTTAAACAAAGTAAACAAAAATACAAGAACAATATAAGTAGATCTACAAAAAAAAAAAAAAGAAGAAATACATACCGGTGCAGGTGGCGGGACGGCGGTCGTGCGGCGACAGTGGTGGCAGTGGTGGCGGTGGGGGTGTGGGAGAGGATGAGTGTTTTAGTGGGTTTTGAATGAATTTGGGAGAGAATGTGTTTAGAGAGAGAAAGGAAAAGGGCAAGTATCGTCTTTTTTATGAAAAACGTCGTCGATGTTTACTAAAACGTCGTCGATGTTTTACAATCCGGAAAAAAAAACATAACAAAATACGGAGTATTTGATACGAGTATTTGGCAAGTTGGATCAATCTTATACGGTATACACAATGTTAACTTTGGAATATGGAGAAATATAATTGTATTAACATAAAATAATATTGTGTGATTACAAACTAATTGACAAGTCTATTTATATACACAAGTGAATATAGTTATGTAGGGCAAATCTACAAAAGGGGATTTGATTTGGGTCTAATATAGGAAGGTGGCTTCCATGATTGTAGGAGCCAACGGCTCTATTGAGTGAGGAGCAACGGCTATGGCTGTGGGTTGGATAATATCCCCCCCGCAAGTTAGAGTGTGGAGAGTGGAAACACCCAACTTGGAAAGGAGTTCTTCAAACGAGGTACGACCCAAAGCTTTCGTGAGGATATCTGCGAGTTGTGTCTTAGTGTGTACATAGCTTGGAGCAATAACACCTTTGTGAATTTCGTCACAAATAAAGTGACAATCGACTTCAATGTGCTTAGTCCTTTCGTGAAAGACCGGGTTGCGAGCAATGTAAAGAGCGGACTTGTTGTCACATCGGAGTTGGATAGGATGACGATGATGTATACCGAGAAACTGGAGGAGGCCTTTTAACCATTTAAGTTCACATACGGCGACAGCCATGGCGCGATATTCGGCCTCGACAGATGATCTGGACACCGTGGCCTGCTTTTTGGTTTTCCAAGAAATGGGAGAAGTGTCTAAGAAAACATGGTAGGCGGAGAGAGAGCGGCGGGTAGTCGGGCAGGTAGCATAGTCGGCATCGCAATAGGCGTTAAGTTGTAAGGTGCTATCGGACCGGAGAAGTATGCCTTGGCCGGGTGACTTCTTTAGATAACGAACCACATTGAGAGCGGCGGACCAGTGTTCCGTTGTGGCAGTTTGCATAAATTGGGCTAAGATATGTACGGAATAAGTTAATTCGGGTCGAGTAATTGTGAGGTAGACAAGACGCCCCACAAGGCGCCGGTAGGGTTGTGGGTCCTTCATAGGGGCGGCCTTGGAAATCCCTAGACGATGATTGGGTTCCATAGGAACATGGGTAGGCTTTGTACCGAGAAGACCTGCTTCTTGTAAGGTATCTAGCGCGTATTTGCGTTGTGAAATAAAAATTCCCGAGGTATTGCGAGCAATTTCGAGGCCAAGAAAATATTTGAGGACCCCTAAGTCCTTCATGTGAAAGCATTTGCTCAAATACTCTTTAAAGCGGTCAATGAAGACTTGATTATTCCCACAGATTACTAAATCATCAACGTAGACAAGAATATGTACCTCGGTGTCCGGGCGAGAGATAGAAAATAATGAGTGATCATACGAGCATTGTGTGAAACCATATGTGGTGAGAGCGGAAGCGAGTTTAGCGTACCAACACCGTGGAGCTTGGCGGAGGCCGTAGAGGGACTTTCGTAGGCGACATACTGTCCCATTGGCGGATGGAGGAAAACCCGGTGGTGGTTTCATGTAGACTTCTTCATCGAGGTCTCCATGAAGGAATGCATTATGGACATCCATCTGATGAAGGACCCATTTCTTAGCGGCGGCAATGGCAAGTAGAGTCCGAACAGTGACAAGTTTTATAGTAGGGGCGAAGGTTTCAGTATAATCCACGCCTTCGACTTGGCGATTGCCCATGAAAACCAGACGAGCTTTGTAGCGTTCGACCGAGCCATCCGCATTGTACTTAATTTTGTATACCCATTTAGAGCTAATTGCTTTCTTGTTTGGAGGGAGAGGCTCGAGAGTCCAAGTGTTGTTTTTCTCAAGGGCGTCAATTTCTAATTGCGTAGCTGTACGCCACTCAGGAACCTGCACTGCTTCATTATAAAAACTGGGCTCGTGGTGTTTAGTCACGGCCGACAAAAAAACTTTGTGTTTAGGAGAAAACTTGTCATAAGTAAGATAATGAGAAATGGGAAAGGCGGTACTTGAAGACGATGATGAGGCAAGAAGTGAATTCAACGAGGGACGATGGGAGAGAATGTAGTCATTGAGATTGGAATTGGGTATTTTGGGACGATGGCCCCTGCTGAGTTGCGTGGAAATGGGTGAAATAGGCGGAGGTGGTGGTGGAGTTATGGGCAAAACAGGCGGAGTAACAGTCGGGGGTGAAGTGACGGGTAGGTCGATATGTGGGTGGTCAGATGGCGGAGGTGGGGATGTTGTAGAAGGGGATGTTGGGTCCGTCGAAGTGGAGACAAGGAAGGTTGAGTCGATAGGAGACAGCGAGGCAGGAGACGTTGTAGTATTGTCATTTAAATCGTGAATATTAAGATTTTTAAAAGGGAAGTCGCTTTCAAGAAAAATAACATCACGAGATTCAAACGAGGAGCCGGAATTTAAATCATAAAGACGCCAACCTTTCTTTCCAAATGGGTAACCAATAAAAACGCATTTTCTGCTACGAAACGCAAATTTATCATTGGAACGATTTAATGTTTTAGATTAGGCGAGACAACTGAAAACACGAATAGTTGAAAAATCAGGAGATTTTTTAAAAAGGATTTCGTAGGGCGTTTTGACATTGAGAAGAGATGTCGGGGCCCGGTTTATTAAATGTACCGCGGTTAACACACACACTCGCCCCAAAAATACAAAGGAAGGGAGGCTTGAAAAAGAAGGGTTCTTGCAACGTTAAGTATATGACGATGTTTACGCTCTACCCGACCATTTTGTTGAGGTGTATCAACATTTGAAGTTTGAAAAAATATGCCATTGTCGTGAAAAAAAGGGATGAGGGGGCGGAATTCCGTCCCATTATCGGTGCGGAAAGTTCTTATTTTCTTATCAAATTGACGTTCTATCATAGCAAAAAATTGTAATAATTTTTGTTTTGTGTCACTTTTACGACGTAAGAGGTAAACCCAAGTGGACCGTGAGAAATCGTCGACAATTGTTAAAAAATATTGAGAAACACAAGAAGCATTTTCCGAATATGGACCCCAAAGGTCACAGTGTATAAGATCAAAAATGGAATTAGCACGAGTAGAACTTAAATGAAAATGTTCGCGAGTTTGTTTCGCGCGTAAACAAATGTCACACGTGGGACTATGAAAAACATTATTAGTTTTAGAAGAATTATTAAGAAACGAAAGAAATCGAAAAATATGGGACGAGGGATGCCCCAACCTTCGGTGCCATAGTTCCGTAGTGTCAACGGACCCAGCCAGGTATGCACGAACTGTATCATTTCGGATACCTTTGAGGTAGTAGAGCCCCTCGTTTTGTTCACCCGCACCAATCACCGTCTTCGAAGTACAGTCCTGGATAAGACAAAGATTATGCGAAAATTGAATCGTAAGGGTGGTGTCAATAAGAAGGCTGGAAACAGATATTAAATTGCAATGTAAGTTAGGGGCATACAGAACATTACGAAGAATGAGACGGGAAGATAAATGTATATCGCCACTTTCGGTGGCAATAGTAAGATCCCCATTGGGTAGACCAACGGAGAGGGGAGTAATAGTCTTAACATTAGAAAAATAACGGAGACAACCCGACATAAGATGGGATGCTCCTGTGTCAATTATTCAAGTAAGGGAAAGAGGGTTACCATGAAGACGGGTATCGGCCGAGTCTGACTTGTGAGCCTGCCATAACGAACCTAATTCGTCCAACTCGCTAGGGGATAACGAATTGAGGTCCAGTTTATCAAAGTGGGTAAGGGGACGAGCAGAGGACATACCATGGCTGCCAGCGACCATATGGGCTTTCGGAGGAGGACCAGAGGTGGGCTGCTTACCTCGGTCAGAGACGATCTTCCCACGAGGATCGGTTACAAAAACTGCATTTGTTAAATCCGTAGCATTCGGGTCCAAATGTATGCGGTCACGAGGGCCAGTCCAGGAATCGGGATATTTTCCCGTGACTTTATAACAGAATTTCAAGCTATGACCCGAACGTTGACAAGCGATACAAAAATATTTAGAAGGTTCGGAAGCATTGCGACGGTCAGTTCGGCTATCACGTCCCCCCTGCCCCTACTGAATTTCGAGCACTGTGGTGAACACGGGCTGCAAAAGCCATAGGTTCTGAAGCGGTATCTTGTCTACTAGACGATAAATTACGGACGCCCTCATCTTATAATAAACGATAATAAATAAGATCTAAAGAAAGAAGAGGAGAAATACCAATTATCTGAGAACGAATATTAGCAAATCGTTCATCCAGTCCTAACAGGAAATCACGAACCCGCTTTTTTTTTTCGCGTCGAGCAGTCATAAGCGTGACTCATTCGCAAGCACACGGAGCACAGGAGCATGAGGGAAGAGGATTATGGTCAAGGATGGCATTCCAAATAGTAGTCATCCGGCCATAATATGACATCAAAGTCTCTATCAGACCTTGACGAAAAGCCAACAGTTCCGCTTCTAATTGGTAGATGCGGGCATCGTTCTCTTGAGAAAATCGATTCTTTATATTGAGCCAAACTAACTTAGCCTCCGAACGGATAGAAATTTGGTTCCGCACGGTAGGTTCAATGGATGTGAGAATCCAAGACGTTACCAAAGCGTTCGTCTCAGTCCAAGATTGAAATTTGTCAGTTCCAGCGGTAGGTTTGGATATGGTGCCGTCAAGATAGCCGAGTTTACCTTTGGCCATGAGTGCTAATTGAAAGAAACGTGACCATTCATCATAATTGGTGCCATTGAAAGCAACCGCAGCAATGTTGTGACCGGGTTGTTCCATATGAACCAGAGAAAAAATTGGAGATTTAGATGTAGATTGAGTATCGGTTTTGGTCATGATATATGAAGAAGAAGAAAAAGATAATAGATGAATATTGTAAAGAGAGGCAGAGATATTAAAACCTAGCTATTGATACCATGTTAACTTTGGAATATGGAGAAATATAATTGTATTAACATAAAATAATATTGTGTGATTACAAACTAATTGACAAGTCTATTTATATACACAAGTGAATATCGTTATGTAGGGCAAATATACAAAAGGGGATTTGATTTGGGTCTAATATAGGAAGGTGGCTTCCATGATTGTAGGAGACAACGGCTCTATTGAGTGAGGAGCAACGGCTATGGCTGTGGGTTGGATAATACACAATCATGTTAAGCTGATATGGATTATGTAACACTTAAGGGTGTTTGGTTGACCATCTTGAAATAGATTGGAATGGATTGGAATGGATTTGCTCCATTCCAATGTTTAGTTGGTGTATTTTGGAATGAAGTTAGAACCCCTAGGTATCTAACTTCATTCCAACCCCTTGGAATCTCATACCTATCTTTCTATCTTGGTATCAGTGGCGGACAAGAGCGTAAGTAATGGGAGTGCACACTTACAAAAAATTGCATCGCATTTTTTTACCGATCGATTAATGCATGACAATTCTTATCCTTGATTTATAAACCTTCTTCTTAATAAATCATTTTCTCACAACTATCTATGTAACCAAATTTTTTGTAGTAAAAAGAATCGCACCATGATGAAATGAAGAGTTTTTTTTTCAATTATTTTGTCTTCTATGAATTATCCATTATTCATTATCGCATGGTAACTTGTTTCGTTTGACTCTCATTCCTAAAACATGAGTGGTTAATAAGTGAAATTATGAGAGGGTATTTAGGAAAAATTATAAGGCGGTTTACACTAATTTAGGGTAAACCCGTCTTACATAAAAGTTATTGGTAACTAATATCGTAACAATATATAGCAAGTGAATGAAAAAAGAAAACAAAATGAAAATGAAAAAGACTTTAGAACTTAGAAGGGAATGAATGATAACACGGGAACGAAAAACAAAGAAATGGGTTAGAAGAGAAAGAAATTATAATAAAAAGAGTCTAGTGGGATTCGAACTCTTGCCCTTTCCCCCAAAAGTAGGCGTCTTATCCACTAAACCACTATTAATTATCTGTTTAATTAAATACGCTAATAGTATATATCCTATAAAAACTTGATTTTTATTTAAAAAAATATATTTTCACAAACCGAGGGGGATATGGGAATGGATTTTCAACCTCATACCTCTATGAATTCATATTCCAATTCCAATTATATCCACTCTTTTATAATTTTAAGATAACCAAACAACTTTACATGGGAATTGATTTTCAACCTCATACCTCTATGGATTCATATTCCAATTCATTCCATTCCAAGCTCTTGAACCAAACAACCCCTTAGTATGGGCTTATACAGTAATGTTAGCTACTTAGCCACCATATTAATTATGTTAGCTACTTAGCCGCTAGATCGATATCGAATAAACAAGTCATGTTTGGCTTAGGTTTGTTCTCCCACCTAACCAAAAAATTTGAACTCGGTAGATATTATCAGGTCAGTTATATAATTTGATTTCGGTGAAATATCTGATTTTTATTAGTGTTTTTATCAAATCCTTGATAAAATTACATCTGACAAGTTTAAAGTGGTCTTTAGAGCATATGCATCAAAGAGTTTCACTCTCCTTTAATTCTCTCTTTCCTCTAAAAGGTAAAACTTTTCATTGCAAACTCCTTTTAATTTTGCTAGTGGAAAGAGGTTTCCTCTATGCAAAGAGAAAATAAAACATTGGCTTTAGTGCCATTTTATTCTATTTTATTTCATGCAACCAATGCAACCAATCATATGCATCCATTGTTTTAAATAGTAATAAAAGTCGAAGAGAGGGGATGAAATATGCAGACTCTTGGTTGTAGGATGAATTAAAGTAACTTTAGAATAAAAAGAAGGATGGAGTGGTGATCCAAAAATGATGAGATGCTAAGTGTTGACCGAAGCAACAGTCGTAGGGACTGTGACAAAGTTCAACAAGGCTCAGTGTTGACCGAAGCAACAGTCGTAGGGACTGTTACAAAGTTCAACAAGGCTCGCAGATTTTTAATTTAACTCGGAGTAGGAATCAAATAAGATATTATTATTATTATTACGCTGAATAAAGGGTTTCCTAAAACCGGTATTATTAGTTTTCCTAATTGTCATAGTAGTATTTTATTTCCTTGTTTATTTAGGAGTCTAGTTTATTTCCTAATTCCGGTTAGATTAAAATAAGGCAGCTAGGTAGGTTAATAGTTAGTATAAATAGAGGGTATTGTATTCAGTTTTGTGAATTCAATCACAATAAGAAAAACTCAACTTTTGCCTTGCAATTGTGTTATTCGGTTCGACGCGTTTTCGTTCCAAAATCAGGTTATAGTTTGACGCGTTTTCAAACTTTAGCTCGACTGATATTCAATAGGTCTTGAGTATCAATCACCATTGTTCAATCTATAGGTCTAGATTGAGCAAATATCCTTTGTTCGTGTTCTTGTGTGTTCGTGTGTTTCTGTTCTTTGCAACAGTCATCCAGACTGTTACATCCGTGTGTTTCCATATCACAGTTCTTATCACTGTTACTTGTTCCAGTTTCATCGAAAAGCAACAGTCTGCACGACTGTTACATAGTCTGTTTCCGCTGCAAGTTAACGAATCTTA
>JAIUZE010008656.1:0-91781 GCA_022085475.1 Heliosperma pusillum | reverse complement strand
CACTATGGTCACTACACTTGATGAATTAAGAAGAAAAATTGTTCATTATTAGCACTTGGTGGCTTTTTTCAACATATAACAATAAGTTGATTTGTTCATCTTATTCTTCATCAACATCATCATCTTCATCACATAAAATCACAAAATATAATATACATCTTATATTACTAATAAGTAGTAATATTTGTAGTATTATTAAGGGTTAGTCTTAGTTTTTATCTAGTTAATAAAACTAGGATTTTGGGGCAATTCCTTGGGTGCAACAAGGAGGAGTAATCCTACTTTGGATTAAGGTTTAAGGACCTCTATATTCAGGTTGTAAAACTATAAAAGTTATAGTATACCATTTCCATAAAGCTTTGTAAGGAAATTTCTTCTTATTTGTTGTTTAATAAGGACTATTTTATCATGCATGTACTAGATCACATTTAAATTAAATTATGGTAATTTAATATAATGATTAGAAAGTCTAAACATATATTTTTCATAACTAATACTTCTAACTCTTTCCCACTCCTCAAGGCAACCACATGTGCTTGTTGGTGGTGTGGTGGTCCATCCTTAGGGTGAGAGCCTTGCATTGGGAGAATTTGCTCTCCTTTTTTAAGGTTGATAGGCCCTTGGTTAGCCAAATAAGAATCAAAGTTTCTTTGTTGGGCTTGGACGTTTGAAATGTCGGATCTCAAGAGTTTGAATTGTTGCTCCGCATTTGCTTCACGTTGTATTGCCTTATTTTCCATATTCCTTAGCATTTGCTCAATCGAAGAGTTGGATTGTTCACATGGAGGTGGAGGTTGTTGGGAATTTTGAGGTTGTTGGGAATTTTGTTGTTGTTGGAAGTTGTTGTTGTTGTATTGGTTACGGTTGTTGGAGTTTCTTTGTTCTCAAACGGAGGGGGAACATATGGGTGATTGTTAAGTTGGTAAAACCTCCTAGAATCGGAATTTTGGCCATGGTTGTTGTTGTAAGACCTTGAATGGTCGGGTTTGGGAGGTGGTTGGTATTGTGGGGCTTGATACATGGGATCTAAGGGTTGCCCTCCATATGAGAGTTTTGGGTCTTGATTTGGGAAGGCTCGGTAGAAAGTCTCTTGTCGTTGATAAGAGTACCTAGGTTGGTTCCCTTCCATTGCATAGCATTCTTGTTGTTGGAATTGGTCATCGGGGGGAAGGAAGGACATACTTCATATGTGTGACCAACACCTCCACAAGTATCGCATATCGGTTGTTGGGAGTAGGATCTTGGTGGAGACCTTGGTTGCTCAACATAGTGCACCCTATCTTGACTTGGTCTTTCTCTTGGGAGTTTGTGGATTTGCTCCTTGCCTTTGTCTAGACCCAAGTTATCAAACTTCTTTGAGAATTCATCCAATTTAAGCTTGGTTTCCATCTCGAGTCTACTAGACCCTTCACTCTTACCTTCGCTCTCTCTCGAACCATAGCTATTCTTCATCTCGAAGATGTTTTGAATCATCTCCGTGATTTCGGCGTTGTTCATTTTATCGAAATTTCCTCCGGAGGCCGCCACTATCATGTCTCGAAATCTTTGCTCTAAAGTTTGAAAGAAGATTTGGGTGGTCAACCATTTCGGGATACCGTGGTGAGGGCAAGAGGTTAGAAGATCTCGAAACCTCTCCCAAGCTTCACTCAATGTCTCATATCCTTTTTGTTTGAAAGTTTGTATCTCATGTCGTATTCTTGCGGTTTTTGAGGGGGGGTAGAACTTGGTGATGAAGGCTTTTGAGAGGCTAGCCCAAGTGGTGAAAGTTCCCGCTTCATGGGAATTCAACCACTTTTTTCCATGGAGAAAGGAATAACATGAGCAAGATTTGGTCTTCGGTAATCCCATTCCTCTTGATTGTTCCCACCTTCTCCTTAAAACCTACCAAGTGCTCATGAGCATCTTCATTCTTCAACCCGTGAAAGATGTCTTGTTGAATGAATGAGATGACATAATGACGGAGTTCGAATGTGTTAGGGGCAATGGCTCCGTAGTTGATGGCCGAGTAAGACCGGTCGGGGTCCGGCCTATTGTAGTAGCCCATGGGTTGGTCCGTCATATCTAGGTTGAATGGGTTGTTTGTTGGTGAAATGGGTGAAATTGGGGAATTTGCTGATAGAGTGGGTGTTGTTTGAATTTTGGGAAAAAGTGGGTGAATTTATGGGTGATGTGTTTATTGGAATGTTTGTGGGTATGATAAGGGGTGGTAAAGTGGGAGGTGGTGTTTTTGAAGTTGAAGGCTCAATTGTGGGTGGTGGAGTATTTATGGGGGTAAGAATGGGTGGGGATCCTCTTAAGGAAATAAGAGCGTGTCTCCTTCTAGCCCGGAAAGTTTTCTCTATCTCTCGGTCGAGAGGAAAGAATGGACCGATATAACACCTGCTCATACACTCAAAAGAGAATCAAATGGTCCTAATGCAAATAGATGCACTAGGACAAATGGAAAATCAAACAAATAAAAGTGAACTAAGCCTAAAATCAATTAAACTATCTTATCCAATATCGTCGTCCCCGGCAACGGCGCCAAAAACTTGATGGAGTTTTACTTAACCTCGCAAGCGGACGAGTTATCGTTGGGCATTGCAAGGGTCGTATCCCAAGGGACGGTAGTTATGGTTCTAAGGCGGTTTAATCAAATTCTAGTTTAGTTCTAGCTAATAGCAAGTTGAAGGTGAGTAAAACTAACAAAGTCTAACAATTAAGCAAATATGAGATTTAAGGCAAGAATTAAGAAATCTAAAGCAAATGGGTTCACTAATGAGGTTGGGGTTGAATATGGTAGAAGGTAAAGTCGGTCTAAAGATAAGTAATGGTAGGTCTCCACCTCTCGGTGAAAGACGGTTCCTTGACTAGGTTTGGTCGGATTCTTGCCCTACCTCCCCCAAGACTCCTATAAGCACACACAAGCAACAAACAAGCCAAACTCTCGCTTAAGCTAGCAACAAGATGAAAGAAAGCATGAATTACTCATTCTAGCATTTCTACAAACACATGGTGTGCACAAAATATAGGAATTACCAAAAGACTAGATTTTTACAATCAAAACCACATTCTAACCCCAAGAACCTACAAAAGATCCCCCATCTACCCTAGAAGGGCACTACTCACACATAATAATGAAGAAAAACATTAAAGATGGATACTTTGACATGAAATAAGCAAGAGAAGACATATTCAACACAAAAAACTAGATAAATAAACAAGAACAAGTAATTAAAAGACAAGTAATGAAATAAAGATGAGGAATTATACCAAAACTTGTAAGAAAGGATGAAACTTGGATTAATAATCAAATAAGAGTCTCCTCTTGTCTTCAAATTACAACCCAATTGTTCAACAATAGCTAAAGGAAAGACTACATCCAAAAAATACTAAGTAGAAAAGTAGAGTAATTAGTGCTAATTATCAAAGGATTAGAATAATGATTAGGAATATTGAAAGCTAAATCTAGGGTTTTTGTGTCTAAGGTTGTGTGTACAAAATGAATTAAGAGAGAGGTATATATAGGTTGGTGGAATAAGGGTTCAAAATAAGAAGGGAAGGTGGAAATGCGGAGTGGGGTGCTCAGCCGACACACCGGCCGCCGGTGGCTTGTACCGGCTGGGACAATCTGACTTCAAACTTGAGTTTTCTCGTGTGAAATAGGTCTCAGTCGGTCATGCCGACTGCCGGTGGCTTTGACCGGCTGAGACCATCTGCTATTCTTCCAATTTTCGAGCTTTGTTTTGAGGTTGTGGAGTGCCCATCCGGTTGGCCGGCCGCCGTTGGCCGGCCGCCGGTGGCCTAGACCGGCTGAGCCCCTCTGCTCCTCCTCCTTCATTTCCTTCTTCATTGTGCAGTGTAGGGTGCTCAGCCGGTTGGCCGGCTGCCGGTGGCCTGACCGGCTGAGACCCATATTTCCTCTTCCTTCTCTCCTTTTCTTCCTTTCTTCATTGTGTTTAGTTTTGTGACGGTTTCTCGGTTCTCATCCCGTCTCGTCCTTGTCTTGACATATTTCCTATGAATTGAGACGGAATTAAATAGTATGAGAGTACACGAGATGAGGGCCAAAATACGATAAAACCGACGCCGAACAAAACTAAATGCGCCGAAACATAAGAAAATAGAGAGGGGGAAACGGTTTAAAATAATCATATATCACAAGGAAGGAGAAGGAACGAAGGGGTGCTTACCTTTCAAAGCCTCTAAAGTGCCAACATCACAAGGAGTAATGCTAAAGGAAGAAAGTACACGGACAACAGCACTATAATGACCGTCACAAATCTTCTGCTGACACTGCCGCATATTAAGCTCAATCGTATCAAGGGTCTCCTCAGTAACAAAAGAGGGAGCAACAAAAGAGGGAGAAACTCAGCCAAAGTCTCACGTAGGAGCTGCAAATTGCCCCAGACACACCCCAAGTACGAATGGCAATGGAAATACTCTTCTCTTGACGATGACGCTTGACCACAGACCTACACTCAAGATTACTTCTAGGAGAGAATGTATTAAGAATATAAAGAGGCAACACAAACCATAAAACCCAGCAAGATAGGTCACCCGAGGAAGGCGCCACATCATCAAGAGCCTCATTATTATTATTATTTTTATTTTTATTTTTTTTAAGATGCGCGCAGCTTTTATTAAAATAAAATGAAAAGTTTACATGAAGTTGGTGGGAAGCCGAGAGACAATCTGGGCCCCCACCCCTTTAGCTACAACAAAGCTAAGTCTAGTAAAAATATAAGCGGCCACTCGAACCCAGAATCCTGCGATACCGAGAATTTTTGGATCTGCTTGAGCAACTCAACGGCATTCGAGCCCAGCTCTCCAAGCGAAGAGAAAGAGAAGGGTAGGCTACCATACCCAGCAGCCGCGCATAAATCCCCATACTTAGCACATTTGCGCTGAGCAGCATCAGCGACAACCCGTCCCGACACAAAATCGGACATCCCAGTCTGAGTCAAGGGAGAAGACCATGTCAAATCAACACACATCACACCCTTTGTCCCAAAAATAAAGTAGCAAATCCGCAGAACGAAGAGATCGTTTATTATTATTATTATTATTATTATTATTATTATTATTATTTAAGCTCAGTTCAACTATAATAAATTTATCTTTTATTAATACCAACTGTACGTTATTACATAGTCTCTCAAAATTCTCTATAAGACCTAAAAAAACATGAAGCCTACAATAGTTGAAGCAATAGTTTGCTCATCATGTATTGCTCCACCCCTTATCCATATCGGTGAGACTCATTTTCCTTTGTTTTCTTTAATTTGTTATATCTTTCTTCTGATTTTAAGATCTATTCTATGTAATTTATCATCAAATTACTCTGTTAGGTTTTATATTACTGTTTAATTGATATTCCCTTGTCAAAACAATAAATTATACTCAGGAGAAATGAGTTGTTAAATTACGTCTTTGAGATGTTTAATTGTAATTGTAGGGTTTTGACTTTTGATTATGTCTTTGAGATGTTTAATTGTAATTGTGTATGGTTTTGATTATGTCTTTGAGATGTTTAATTGTAATTGTGTATGGTTTTGATTATGTCTTTGAGATGTTTAATTGTAGTTGTAGGGTTTTGAATATGCCTTTGAGATGTTTTATTATCCTCGTTGTGCAGCCACAGTAACAATCCCTTAGATGATATCTCGTATGAGGAGAAGGATGAGATTATTGAATGCGATGATAAGGAACGGTTCTTGCCACTGCTCTCAGAATACGGTGATACTGTAGAAACAATGCATGCCTTCTTATTTTGCGCACACGATCATGCCAAAAAGTGTTTGATCGCAATGATTGAAGGGGAGGTGTGCGCACCTGCCTATCAAATTTATGCTAGATTAGCACCTGATCACAATCCACTATTACAAACACCTCTTGCGTGTGTTGCTTCCTTATTCCCTGAAGCCGATGATATTATTGACCTATTGCTAAAACGAGGTCCTCTACATCATGCCAACATTAAGTGTCAAATGATTTTTTCTGTGCTTGAGAGTCGTATTACTTGTCCGCTAGATCAAGTACTCATGAGGTTGAGGTACTGATGTCCCTTTTCAGCCTTTAGTTCTATATTACTCTCACAAGGCCATCATTTTGACGACTTTTATTTCTCCCTTATGCTAGTTATAAACCGCATCTACTCCCATGGTCTTCAGGCGCCTCCCTCTTCAAACTTATTATATTACTCTGTCAATGGGAATCGGTGGGTTGTTTCTGTATTCGGCCCTCAGCTTCTTCACTCATTATTTTTTAATTATTGAGCGTTATTTCCAAGTTGGGAAATTGTTTCTGTAACGCCGCCTTGTGTTTACTTGTCTGTGATACGTTCCTGTCTCCTGATGCAGAAACCAAATTTGAAATGCGCACGGTTGCTTGCTCCGCACACTGATGGGATAAACGATATTGCATGGTCATTTGTTAAAGAAGGCAAATTGGTGCCATTGGCAGCTTTGCTTCTCGTGGCCCAAGAAAAGGTCTTGGTTCCATTTGGCTCGGGTATTTTGTTTTCTCCCAACCAAATTTGAAATGGGCTTTTCTTCTGCTTGCAAAATCTTTGTGGACATTATAATAAGTTAATTAACTTTCTGTGACTTCTATTGGAATCTTCTGCCACATAGGCTTGACAATTCGAGAACGCATAATGGATATGGTGCAGACTGAGGGTGATCTTGACCACGAAGGAGCTATGTATCATTCCATGCTTATCGAAGCCTGCAAGCTGTTTGATATTTTTGAGAGGGCTGGTGCTGCATTGAGCTTATATTGTAGTTCAATGCACGAACATGTACGATATTAACTTCACAAATCTAGTCAGCCGATTAAAAACGTTCACTCACTCAAATGATAACTTGATTTTATTTAATTTTCTGACAGGTTCCTCCTCATAAAGCATTGATTGATGTTGCTAGTGTGCTTAAGAAGGCTGGTTATGCTCTGGAGCCAATAGACCATGACCTAAGAGATTGTTACAGGTTTGAATGTTTGCTCCCGTACTTGTCATTGTTTCCACCGTTGTTATTGCGTACTAAGTTTTGGTAGAAGAGGAAGACCGTACAAAAATGATAATGCCAAAAATGTGTTTTATTTTGGTATTGGTGGAAATTTTGATGAAAGCGTTCATAGAAAGGGAGGAGTTATATAGAAAACATTTAGAGAAGTGGGATCTTGTATATTGAGGTATAGAAAAATGGGAAAATATTAAATAAATTAACTCATATCTTTGCTTCTATTTTGCGCAACAGGGACTGTCCTGAGCTAAAAAAGGCAACTATGTACAAGTTGTCAGGTAAGTGATAACTATGTTATGCTTCCACTGTATGCTCACAGTTTTGGTGGTTTTATGATGAGATTACTTGAACATATTCCATAATTGTGAAACAGATCCTGGAAGCCCAAACAGCAAATACCGTTTACCTTCATCGCTTACTCGGGTCCATGGAATTAGTACAACTGTTTCCAGTTATCCTTATGTAAGTTTTCTTGTGAGTTGAATCGTAACTTTCAGACAATGCTATATGTTTGGATCTATAAGAGTCATTTTGCCATTGGGTTATAAAAATATAGAGTATATCTATGAGTACACATTAACGAGGAGCGGATATTTTCTTTACTATCTTAGGCAAACTCTGTCTTGTAACGCCACTGTATCCCAACACCCTGTTTTTTCAAGTGCCTCCCTGAACATATACTTTTAGCTCACAGTAAGTTGTAGTCAAATTTTCAATCTCCAGTTCAGTCAAAATAATAAATATCATTATTTTGACTTGGAAATTTGATGGAATTAGAGGAGGGCACGCTCCGTGTTTAAGCCAGGTTAGTCAATTCGAGGGCAGGTCAGAGTAGCCTATCGAACCTTGAACCTAACTTTGAACCGAACCGGGGAAGGCGAGGGTTGGGCAGGGTTGGCTCAGGCCTGAACCTAACTAGGCTAGGATTAGTGTTTTGGCGGATTGAAGTTTTATTTTTTAAACAAAACAAAAGGTTTTGGTCGGATCGGAGAAAACTGTCCTTGTTCCCGACCAGGGGAGGAGCAAGACAGGGGAGCAGGATCGTGTGTCCCGGGGAGGTCCTGCTCTAGACGGAGCAAGAGAAATGGGCGATTAGATTCTCTTCAACTTGAATGTAATGAAGTACTCCGTTCCGAGTTAGTTGATGCTACACCTTAGTTCCTACGCATTTTTGTTTAGGTCACCAAATAGCAAAACCTTTTGCTTTCGACATTGAAGATTGTGTATATCCTACCCTTTACGTCCCCATGGGCGGGAGTCTCTACAACGCACCAGGGTGATGATATGTGAATGAAGTGTTATTTTATTACCTCGACACTTTGAGTTAAATTTGACTTCATCCGTTTGTTGGGTGTTTCTAATTATACACGAGTAATAAAGTAGTTCTTCTATAATTGTTTCATCCGTATTTTGGTTGATAGTGTAAAGCTCTGTCTCTTTTCAGCCTGGATATTGCCAGTTACTTCACAAGCTTAAGTCAAGTCCAGTGGTAAACCTGAAGGCTTCTGCTTCCGAGCCACAGCTACTCAGACTGGCAGCTGGTCAGGTCGAGAATGGTGGTTCAGGCATTACACGGAAGCATCTAGCGTCCATTGCCTCCAGACTTAAGACAAGAGTTAAATTTTGAAGGTTAATTATCGTCTACTCTCAAGCCATATTATTTGTGTCAACTAGCATCACTTAGATGTATTTCGTAAGACTGTATTGTTTGAACCTGTAAGCCATATTAACTATCGTCTACTCTTAAGCCATATTAGGAATTGACCATCTTTTTATATGGAAAGAACATGAATTTCATCAGTGAGAGCAAAGACAATTTCTCTTTGTTTGTAATTTAGTTTAGGGAGTACCCTATTTCCAAGGTCCTTATTCCTAAATTCACGTGATAGACAAGATTATTTTTAAAAAAATAAAAAATTGGCATGATCATTACCGGTAGTAAAAATCGGAAAGGGTTGTGGCATTACCCCCTTGTTACATCTGAAACTCCAATTTTCATATAATTAACGTCCGTTATACACTACTTGTAGGCTTGTAGCTTAGTTAAGATTTCACTGCTTCCGTAAACAAGCTGTTTGCATGTACTTTTCCATGCATAAATATGAACTTTAACCTACATGTTTTTTGTCAAGTGCAATGTACCCGTTTAGCTCATGTGCAGATAGGCGTGTTTACTGTATTTCCCACCGGAAACTACTAAACTCATGCCGCAAATGGGTCAAGTGAAACTGGCCTCCTGCCCTTTGTTATCAACCATCTCCGCCGCTTTTAAACTGGCGTTGGAAGTCCCCATTGTGAACTCCAGCCCGACCTTTATTTTCATTTGGCCTCTTACCAAACCGACTAATCCCGAAATGATCGAAAGTGGCCCAAGATGACCTCAAGCGACAAGTCTTAGTATAATGTTCTATCAAAACAAAGGGTCATTTAATTACAACATTTCTTAATAAACAACTAATTTTGCAAAGTACTCTTTGTTAATCAAGCAAATCAATACTAATACAGTGAGTGTTGTAGTCACTGACCCATACTGGAAATGACTTAACAATATTACACCCGAAGTTGAACCGATCCCAAAATTACCAGGAACGACCCGAAACAAAAGACTTCGTATATGACAAACCTAAAAATAACATGACTATTCTCTTCTACGACATAATACAAGGCTACATACTATTCTACGACTAGCTTTTAATATCCAACATTAGGAATTCATTAGAGTTAGATGGTGTCCTCTCCTATGATTCAGGGGCTGTTTGTCGAATTAGTGGTTTCGATGAAGAGGTGATTATGTGTCAGTGGGACTGTGTGGGACATTACACGATGTATTCTATGGTTTGTTAGACAGTCAATTAAAGGGATCGATCTCTTAGGGGTACGAAAGTTATCTCCATCAGACTTCGTCGTCCTGCTCATTACCTTGAATTTCTACGCTCTTTTCGCAAAAGCGTAAGTAAATCTAGCTATCGTCTACCTGCGGTTTGTTTGTATCGATGAATCTTGGAGGCCCGTCATGCTGATGAAGAAGGCTCGATCGCATGTGGCTATTCCACCGACCTTCAACTTTATGCTATTGTAGTCGCGTCTTGTCTTAATGTTGTAATTTCATTAGTTTACGTATTATTTTAATTTGGTAGGTATTAGGGAATAAGATCTCATATGGAGTCATATGAGATAATATTAAGATATGATTTAATAAATATATTAGGATAGAATATTAATAAGATATTTAGTATTATTTGGTATCCTAGTTTAGGTAGATTACTCATACTATAAATATGAGTACATATTATGTATTCAACACAACACAATATTATTATCAATAAGAATTACTCAATTATAAAATCTATCAGTAGGTTTCGTAGTTTAACTATTAGTATCAATCCTAGATCTTATATCTGGATGGCTATCAATGTTCTCCGTAAGGCAATATAGGCTATCCTTAACTGTTGTAAAAAAAAAAGCTTTCAATATCCATATAAGCAAATTAGTCAATAAAAGAGTAATTATTTACTATACAAACCAATTCCATATAACGAGTTTTTTTATTTTTGTACATAAAAGGGTTGCGCCCGAAACTAAGGAATTAAACGGGACAGAGCAACCCCTAAAATGTTTTCTCGAAGGATAGATCGTAGAGGATTTGGAGGCGTTACAAGATACATAATGAAAATCAAAACTTGAACCTATTTTCTAGTTTAATAGTTCAGGAGCTCCTTATAAAATAGTATAACCACTACTAGCTAGTCTACTACTGCCCTAACTATCCAAGGAAATAAGAGAACGCAAATTGATAAAACATATAGTAGTACACTAGTATAATTCGATATTTTTTGGCCAACTAAGTTCATAAAATATTAAGGTTGTCACGAATTATAAAATAAGACATATTACCGTAATACGATCCATTTTCACCGGATAAAAATATTTCATGCTAATAAATGTGATGTCTTTACATAATGTCATTGTCTCACAATGTGAGATTGTCATGGTTTGTTTTTTTCGGTGATTCTCCCATATCATGGAAGACTAAGAAGCAACAAATAGTTTCTTTGTCCTCGGCTGAGGCCGAGTACCGCTCTATGGCCGCTCTTGTGTGCGAGCTCAAGTGGCTAAAGGGCTTGTTGGCAAGTTTGGATGTTACTATTTCCGCTCCTATGCAACTTTATTGTGATAGTCAATCCGCAATACACTTAGCTCAAAATCCCGTCTTTCATGAGCGCACTAAGCATATCGAAATTGATTGCCATTTCGTACGTGATGCTATTACAAGTGGACTTGTCAAACCGTTCCATGTTCCCACAACAGAGCAAGTTGCCGATATCTTCACTAAGCCTCTTGGAGTTCGACAGTTTCTTTACCTACTTTACAAACTGGACATTCTCGACCTTCATGCTCCAGTTTGAGGTAGGGATGGCAATGGATCGGGTTGGATCGGTTTTTGAAGAATCCATATCCAATCCACAATTTTAGTGGATCACCAATCCATATCCAAACCCGATCCATATCCAAAAACCGATTATCCATATCCAATCCCCCATTTTTTTATATTATCCATACCCGATCCAAAACCCGACCCAAAACCCGATCCATACCCAGTTCAACCCGACCCATACCCATTACAAACCCAACTAATACCTATTTGGAAAATAGCAAAAAAAAAATTAAAACATTACAGTTACACTCGTTAACCATTAAAGTTACACGCGGAAAGTAGTGAGTTTACGTATAAAAGTGTCAAAATCAATACATTATTATTACATATTCAAATTTTTATATTGAAAATGGCCTAAAGTAGACTAAAGTTACACTCGTTAAACATTAAAGTTACACTCGTAAGCCATTAAATTTATGCTAAAAAATGCCGAGAAGTTACATAAACTTGTTTTAAAATCATCCAAGTTCAATTTTTTATTATTCGAAATCAAACAAGTTGAATTTTTTTATATTTAAATTACAGTTACACTCTTCGCAGTTGGAGTAACGCTCGTACAACATTACAATTACACATCTCTCTATCGTAATAAATGTGTGGTTGAAAATAGGACTCACAGACTCACCATATATACTGGACTCAAAGGAACCTTACTCATTGTGAAAGTGCATCATATTTAATAATTATATAAATAATTGCGAGAGCGTTGGCATTCCACACACTCTCAATACGTAAAGGTCTTGAAACTTTCATACGAGAGAAGAAACCCTGAAACAATGCAAAAGTTGTACTTCCTCCTATTTTATTCTTCCCTATTTCCTATTTGGTCCATCAATGTTTTCTTCCCTATTTCCATTCTTGGAGGTGACTTGTGTGTTTTGTGTGGTTCATATTTAATTAAATATGGAGTAAAGTGTTTTGTATGTTCCAAATTCATTTCCTTAATCCTAGAACCCAGATGAAAGCGAAAGATTACATGGAATAAGAAGGAATATGTTTTAATAAGAAAACATAAAAATATCTTTAACATATATTCCATCTCTAAATAAATGAATAATTAAGAAGTAATTATTAAATAAAAAGCTTAAACTACATTATCACATATTATGTGATTTGTCTTTCTAAGAGAATATAAATGCATTTATTAGAAAATATAATAGGCGATATACAAATATGTTTTATGCATCTGCCTTGAAATTAAAACAAATCGATATTCAGATTAACTTGAAATACTTAAAGTTGAAAAACAAGGAGAGCTAAATTTACACGTATAATAAACAAAAGAAAAAATAAATATAATAAAACATGGATAAAAGAGATACAAATTTTTTTGTGAAGATTTAGTTTTTGTAAATGAAATGAAATCATATCGAATTTTGCATTTTAAAAAGGGTTTAGATCAGGAGAAAATTGGATGTGGATCGAATTTGGATCGGGATAAAGGTGGATATGGATCGGTTTCGGGTCGGTTATGGATCTTAAATGGATCGGGTGGATCGGGTCGGATATAGATATGAAATGGATCGGCATGGATTCGGTTTGGTTATTTTTGAAGTGGATATGGATTCGGGTTCTAAATAAGTAATGGATTTGAATATGGGTTTTCAAACTTTGGGTTTGGATCGGAACTTTTCCTTCGGATCGGTTCGGTTTCGGTTCGGTCCAGGACAAAATTGTCATCCCTAGTTTGAGGGAGGGAGGGAGGGTATTGGAGAGAATATTGTGTGGTTAAGCACAATATTCTAGCCTATTATTTTGTGATCAATTCCTAGCTTTAGCATATTGTTTCCTACTTTCCAGTAGGTTGTTTTGGTAACAATATCCTTGTATTATCACCTCTGATACTATTTATATGTGGCTTGATCGTCAATAAAATAACACAATTGCTATTCTCAAACCATTCTCTTCACTATCTCACGCTTCCAACACTTTGAGATCAATAAACTTAGTTAAACTGAGACATACTTCGTATTATTTAAAATGCGTTACTTTAATATGTAAAACCTTTTTAGGTCTTAAACAAAGTTGTACACCATATGTCCCAAGATTTGGACTAAAATAACAGGATGAACAATAATAAAATATAGTTGTTGTAATTGAATCAATTTGATACAACTTTTACAATTTTTAATAATAAATTTAATTGTTAAAATAACAAATTTAGCATTGTATATGATTAAAATGTTAAAGTTGATTATGCTTTAATTTTTTATTTAAAAAATGGCTAGAGAAAAGGTGCTCGATATTAAGTTTTGACCCGTAATCTCAATCTAATTCGACCTGTGACCTGTATTCGACCTAGCGTGTATTCTAACCCAGCCTAGGACCAGGCTCGCCCAACTTATTTACGTAAAACATATAAGTAAAGCTGGGGTTAAGTGGATAAGTAAAATAGGTTTTCATATAGGAAGACGTTTTTTCATAGAGTTTTTTTTGGCAACGGTAAAATATAGTATCTTACATAGTACAAAACCAACTCTCAGATTTGGATTTTATTATTACATAATTCGCATAAGATAATAAACTAAGTACTGGGTTGATGAGCATAGCAGGCTTCTTGAGTGGATGATCGAAACTGGCCAAATAGACGCCCATTTCTTTTCTCTTCCTAATTAGATGAGTTTCAGAAGAGTACTTACGACAAGACACTTACGCCACGAAGATGTAGAAATTTTCTAGGAGAAAGATCTAATTGAAAAACAAGTAGACAGAATGTGTCGGGGAGATTCATCCCCTTGGCTATAAATTTCTTTAGGAGTGATCAAAAGAACCAGCATAAACCATATCAAAGGACATCCCAGATCAATTTTGTTCCTGTCCATAGATGCTACAAAGCATTGTCTAACGGGTGCAACCGTGCAACCCGAGAAGCACACCTTTCATAGAAGCTTCATAAAAGCCATTATTGCAAAAAATTACACTTGGCTCCGAGCAAATACACGAACGAGCAACCCAACAATTAACCTCGTTTTTTCATAGAGTTAAGAGCATGGAAAGGACCTAAACTTTACTAGTATTATTTTACGATAAGGACCTAAACTATTTCCGTTTAGCGAAAAGGCATTGATACATCACAAATTTTCATTTAAGATGGGGCAATCCGTTTTAAGCTTAAGACGGATCAAACCCCTCCTACAAAGAGCAAGAGGGGGGAGTAAGTGGAGGGAAAATAGAGCCCCCCACTTTCAACCACTTACTCTTTGTAAGAAATTATGATCCGTCTTAAACTTAAAATGGATCACCCGTGTTAAATGAGAGTTGTTATTGATAAAATGTTCGTTTGTTTCTTACTCACAAATCACAATCACATATCTCAGCTTAATTTGTCAAGGGGGGCCACATTGAGGGACAAATTATATGCGTAACTCTTGTATATTTCTACTCCGTAACAAATTTAATATGGTCAAATAATTCCATATGGTGATAAAGTGATAATAAAGATAATTTTTTTTTGTATTTTTTTTTGGTACATATTGTATTTTCTTTGTAATAAGTGGGAACATTTAATATATATTTGACCAATTTTAAGTTTCATACGTATAATATTTATCTTAAATGAGAATTTGTAATTAGTACTTATTTTTTTCAACCCAATTTAAATTAACCATTTGACCAAGTAAGATGAGATAAGTGATTGTGAATAAGAAACAAAGAGACGTTATGTATCGATGCCTTATCGCTAAACGGAAATAGTTTATGTCCTTATCGCAAAATAATGTAAAGTTTAGGTCATTTCCATGCTCTAAACTCTTTTAGTTTTAAGAAAGATTATATTCCTAAAATAAATGATACGGTTGCTATGAATAGGAAAGTAGAGCAAATTATACAAAGTTATTTCTATAATTACAGGTTTAAGAATTAAGATACGTGTAAATAAATATGGAAGGGATTGATTTATGCAATAGGAATTGACTCCCTTTCATTATATTATACTCTGTCACTCTGTTAATTGTCCATTTGTCCTCACCAAACCCAATGGTAAAAGTCTCTGAGACTTATATATATTACTAAAAAGAAAGGTACAATAGAATCATGTCAAAGTCTTTTCAATTGCTCCATGGCTTACAACTGACCAAAAGTAATTAATTAACAAAATAACTACCTAGAGAATAGAGATAGTTACAGAAGGTTTGTTTTTTTAATTAGAGCCATTAGTTTACTAGCAATCAGTCAATCACAACTAATCTTTCATCTTCATGGTTTTTCTGGGCACCATCTCATCTTTCTCGAAAGATCTCCCGTCTGTGAATTCTGCACCTCTTGGGGACTGAATGCGTCCAACTTCAAAGCAGGTACGCGCCTCTTCAATCTTGAATATAATTCTTGATGCTCCTCTGTTAACAAGTGCAGGGGTATGCTAAAGGCTTGATCAAATGGATCTTTGGAAACTTTCCGTTCAGTCCGTTCTCTGACTTTTCTTCCGACCCCATCAGATAGGGAAACCGCCTCGCGAGGCATATGGATGAAATATCTTTCTCTTAGTTGCGACATAACCTGCCACAATTCACTGCAAAAAAAAAAAGAAAATAGATTATAAAAGTTATCATATAAGTTATCATATCCAACCGACTTAATATCAAAGACTCATATCCAACACTAATATAAGTAATATAAACAAACAGTTACCTGAATAATTCCATCTGCTCTGGCCGAATGTGCCTGCGGCCATTGAGTCCCTCAATGAGGTCTGCACAATCTGATACGAATACTGCGGACTTGATTCCTTTTTTTACCGCTAATCGGGCTGACGCTAGAATGACTCTCGCCTCTGTCTCTAATGGAGAACCATCCCTTGTCCTAACCCCATAAACCTCAACCTCACTATCACCATCAATACCCTCTCTCACAACCACTACTCCCCCACCTCCACCACTAGTCCTTGACCGACGGTTAGGACACCCGTCACAGTAAAAAATTACCGTCTCACCTGAAGGTCGGGAAAACGGTAAAACTTGAATAGGCTGCCTAAGAACTAAAGGTGGGGGAACTGTATACCTAAGCAATCCTAGAAGACTAGGATCATCTACAATTATACGTTTAGCTGTTATCTCCTCCCACATCTGGTTTTGAAAACCAGATGGATATCTAGTGGCTAATGACACTAGGTCATCAATAGCCACTAGATAATAGTCCCGTCTATCCAGTTGCTGGTTCATGTTCATAACGCATTTTTGCATCTCTGGTTGTAAATGCTCTTGATAAAATGACTTCGCGTCAAAACGTCCCTAAAATATATAAATTTAACACTTTGTATGAGTTATGTGATACACATGAAAGAAACAAGGTCATAATTATTTCTCTAGCATCTGGAGTGTGTAGCTGATTTTCTGTTTGTATATTTTGTACCTAAAATTTATAGGTACCCCTTTATCTACTTATATACTGAGAATTAGCTGCCATTTTAGTGGTCATGTGTGGTATTCGTCTTAGACTAACAGGAGTATGAGTAACACTAGTTTAGGACCCGTGCAAAGTTGCACGGGCATTTATAGACAATATATTTAGAATGATATATAAATAAGTCTTAAAAACTTAATAGTTTCAACATGATATTATGATATTGGTTTGAATGGACAAATGTAGAAGAACCGTTATAATATTAGCTCGAGTAGATGATTTTCTCTGGCTGGTATAATATTTTTCAACAAGTCTTGCTTGTGAAGGGGCGACTCGTCGCAAGTTTGTGACGGGTCAAATCTCCTTCACAAAGATCAAGTGGCAAGGCAAGTGGGGGGCTCCATTTGCACCCCACTTGTCCCCACCACTTGCTCTTTGTGAGGGGGATTTGATCCGTCACAAGCTTGCGACGGATCGATCCGTTAGAAATGAGAATTTGTGAATATTTTTACTCCGAATATGTTATTAGGCATACTTCAATATATTTAGTCATTATCCACCCTTATTAATCGTCACCATGCTTGTGTATGCACTTTTTCAAGTGTCATGAATTGAAGTCAGATATGTACTTTTCCTTTATGTCAACGATTTTGCATGTTAATGTTATAACTACTCTCAATACGGAGTATTCCACTGTATACTCCCATTAAAAATAGTTAAAAAAAACTCGACATGAATACATGATATTAAAGATTTTTTTTTTAAAATGATTGTTAAAAACTACTCCATAATCCCATATTACTTAATAATGAGCTGCACAAAATCAAATAATATAGCACTTCGTGTATCGCCGGAGAAATAAAATCATCCTGTAAATAAATATATTACCTCCTTTTCAAAAATATATTACCTCCATTTCAAAAATATATTTCCAATTTTAAAGATAACTCTAAGTTTTTATTGGTAAAAATATTGTACCGTTTAAAGACAAATCATGATGAAAATATTTTATTCTCCGTACAATATGATTGAAAATAAACAAATAATTGAGACGGAGAAATTAGATAAGATTATATAAATGCACACTCAAAGTCATATATTATCCAAAAACTTAGATAAATAGCAACCATGTGACAAACAAATGCTAAGTGAATTAGCAACAATGTCACAAACAAATGCTAAGTGAATTAGCAACAATGTGACAAACCAACCCTCAGTGAATTAGCAACACTGCGAGGTCGTAATATCATCGAACTAACAGTTGTACATGTTACCAAAATTGATAGACGATTTACACCTATCTAGGGGTAATGTATTGGTACCAGAGTGATAATTCAACCTCTTGCATTGAGGGAAAAATTGTGATAATGTCATATTTATTTGCTTACAAATGATTAACTGTCTCGGGCTTAGGTTAGAGTTCTATCTAAGCAAAAATGTGAAAAATTGTGATAACAATCGAAAATAGCGGGTGATGGGGATGATGTGTTTGATTTTTTATGTAGGCTACCTCTTTTTATTTGCTTAAAGATAGTGTCAGAATCTTCATTTCAAAACCATCTAAGCAAATTAATGCAGAGGTTATTCTTATGTAGAACGTCTTACACCAAATTTAGGTATAAAACGGATCTATTACTATACCTAAATAGCATAAGTTCATAACTCATTTAATTGCAAAGGCTGTTATTAAATCTATTTTCTAAACTTTTCATGCAAAACTGTCTTGCAGAAGAATTTATGAGAATTTATGAAAGGTTTATAATCAAACACATCATCTCCATCAACCGCTATTTTCGATCGATGGTAAAAAAACTTATTTGAAGTAATAACAATTAAATTTAGCAAAGGCATGCATAATGGCACTCGAAAATTACTAATGTCACTCATGTTTGTGAGACGGTGAATAGTAATATGCCATTAGACTTAGGTTGTACTCTCTTTGTCCAGGTCAATCATTACGGATTCTTTTCTCTAAGCTCATCAAGATAGAACAGATACATTGAAGAGGTAAAGGTATAGGAAACAAATGAACAAAAGAAAAAAAATCCGACACCAAATATTTGGAAGATGAAGAAGGGGAAATTAAAAGATCTATCACCAGGCATTTAAAATGACTGTAACGCAAGAAAATAAAGAGACTATGTTTAACAATTTCGAAGCAAATTAAGAAAATCATAAGATGATGACTCAAACACAATAAAACGTGATAAGCAAATCATATAGATAACAGATTGTTCCAATCATTTATCGGAGCATTTTACCTGCGTCTTCGCAGCACTCTCAATGCATTTTGGATTGAATTAAATTGGAAGGCACATATAATTATTCAATTAGAAGAAGAGACGATGACAATTAAATATTAGAGGCGCTTAAGGTTGAATGATGCACATAGACTGTGAAGAGAGGATGGAGATAAGGAGGAGGGATTAGATATGACGCTTAATATGACGGCTGAATAACTGAGTAGTGAGTTGGAAAGTTTAGGGTTTAGCGCTGAACTTAGGCGGGAATTGGAAGAACGGTGGCTTGACACGTGTAATAGCTGATGTCAGCTGGTTTCTGTATTATAATTTTATATAGATATAGATTTTAATGATTTTATTTGATGAAACTTAAGTTTTTCTTTCTCATTTATATTTTTTTTACAATCGATGTAAGAAACATCTAATGATTACCGTGGATGATTGTTATTCATATGTATCGTTTCTATTTTTGGTTTTTAAACGATTCACGAGTTACTATTGTTTAAATGAGGATGCAATTCCTTGTTGGAGTTTTGGAGATCGCCTCCAAACACAACATTTTGGTATTTTAAATGAGTACAAAACTTTATGATATGGGTAAGTTCTTATTTGATTGAAAGATTATTATAACTTTGTATCAAATTTGTGTAGATCTGGAGTAATTGCTATGGGAGAAAGACGAGTCTACTAAAGATTATTATAACTTTAGTATTTGCTATTTAGTACTTGCCTTACAATGAAGTGAATGATGAAAATGGTCTCTTTAACCTAGCTTGAGTGTGTTGTTGATCTCTCCCCTGAGCATTTTTGTGCTTCTCCTTGTGTAGCTGATTGACCTTAAAATTGGAGCTGAAAGGCCCACACGGATGATTCTATTGGAGTTGAATTGGAAACGAAGGAGAGAAATCGACTAGCTTGAAATAATGTAAGTTACCACCATTATCTTTTGTTGCGGATTCTTTACTTTTTGGATTATTTTTGGTATGTTATTAGTTATTTTACAACATGGATCGTTTTAAAGAACCATTTAATAGACATAAAGAAAGGAGACAAATAAGTAAATAAATAAAAAAATAAATAAATAAGGGACACAAAAGGGAAGAAGAGGTTAACCGTATGAAGAGTCCGAAAGAAACATCGTAAGAGGTCATTGAAGAAAAGAAAGAAGCCGGGTGTATACTTATTAATTTATAACTCAACTATCATTTGTGTAGGTGTTGAGTTGCAACTGGCCTTCTGTTCAAACTTATAACACTGCCTCCATGATGAAACCTTTTTACACTAAGGCCCATATGAAGTTTTGGTCATGTGTCTGTTGTAATTTAAATGAATATATTTTGAAGTGGCTGACAAGTAGTATGTACTAACTTCGTTTATTATGCAACATCTTCGTTGAAGTTTCTATAATTCATGGACTTTAATTCATCATATATTGTGCCGTGATATTTGCCTTTTTTTTTCTATGGGGTACCCAGGTGATGATATCGATGGCTTGTGTACAAAAAAACACCAGGGTTCAATCTCATATACGAAACCACGCCTAAAAGTGGTATAAGTAACTATATGATAGCTCTTAAGTTATACTTCGTAAGTAAGCCTTTTTGGCTTTCTTGGCACCTGGTCACCAAGTTTTTTAGCAAGTTCTGGGTAAAGCCGTCTCACAAAAATTTTAGTATGACAAAGTGAGGTTTTAAGGTTTCAAAATGAGTATTAAGTTTAAGGAACTAAACTGTTTATTTTGAAAATAATAGATTTCTTATTTGTGAAAAAATTAAACATTTAGAAGTCTTTCATTATCATTAATTTTTGTTTGGATGTCGCTTATATTTGGTTGCATGTAACTTGTGAACATATTTCACTCCTGAGGCCAATAGAACATAAGAGAAGTAGATTATCTACGAACATGCGTATTGTGAATCACCCATATGGCGATGTACTTTCCGGTGGGGATGTTCGTAGAAGTTGGTGCTTGATATCCTCTGCTCATGGCATTTGAGCGTTTTAATTGATTAGTCCATTAGATATTTTAGATGAGGTTTCTAATGATACTTAGTGATTGTGTACCTTGCAGGATGCTTTCTTGATTGAAGAGTAGAAAATTGTGAATAAGTTTTTAGAAGATCAAATAAAAGCCGTCTTCAGAGGCTAGACCATCAGTGTTTGGGTGTAATTCGCAAGAATAGTGTTTACTGATTGTTACCCTTGTCCATATTACTACCCGGACAATGTAAGCACTATGTTGGGTCAAATTTGTTATCGATTCATTTATACGTAAGAAAGACTTTTTCAACACATATTCTCATTTAAGACGAAACTTTCAATCTTAAGCTTAAAACGAGTAAAATAAATACTACTTTTATAGATAAGTCCAATCATTCGAGAGCACTCGCTGCCCGTGATAATTCAACATAAGACTAAAAGTCTAAAAGTAAAGAAATTCAGATTTGATAATGTGCGAAATAAAAAAAACTAGTATGCGGAATTGAATAATTCTAACTTACCTGTGGAACAGTCCACTGAAGAGGCAAAATATCTTGCTTGCTACCTACAATAATCAACAATAATATTTTTAATTCAATTTTTACACACAAAACACTATTCATGTGTCTTAACATGAGTCTTGGAAACCAAAGACTCACCTTAAGACCTATTAAAATCTTAGCCGCTTTAACCAAGTATATATGAGTAGACTTGGCAAATTAGTCAATCGGGTCGGGTCAATAATTATCGGGTCACTTACGGGTCGGGTTATTTTTGGGTCGGGTCATTTTGGGTCGTTTGGGTCATTTTGGGTCAGATTTTGTTTAAAATAAGTTAATTTGGGTCATTTTGGGTCGTTTAGGTCACTTCGTGTCACTTCAATTCGGACCATTTCGGGTCGGGTCACTCTCGAGTCGGGTCAGATCGGGTCTTTCGGGTCAAGATCGGGTCACTTTTTGGGACACTTTCGGGTCAACCTTATCGGGTCGGGTCAGTTTTGCCAGATCTATATACAAGTACAAGACTTTGCAGGGGCGGAGCCAGGACTTTGTATCCGGGGTAGCGAATTTCTTAAGTGTACTAGTTTTAAACCCGTGCAAATTGCACGGGTGTGTTGTTTTAAATTGTCATTATAAAAATATTTATATATAAGTTTTATTAATTTATATAGTTGAGTTATAAAATGATTTTAAAAAATTTAGATCTCAGTTAAACTTCATTTGAATTAGTATAAATGATACATTGTGTTTAATTTTTCAAGTAATTGTTGTCGTAAGATATGCCTTCTTGTAAGCTAAGTTTGAGTATATACTTTGTCGCGTTACTTAGACTCCTTAAAAAAAACTCGACTTATATAAGATTGAACAAAACAATTCGGATGAAAATCAACACATAATTAGTGAAATTGCATGACATTGAATAGTACAACAATCGCAAATTGTTAAACTCGTTTTCATGTAGTCAAATCTATGCCCGTTTAATACAGAATCTTTGACCCATTTTTTATACTCCCTCCAATCCAATCCAACTACCCACACCCTTTTGCACAAGTTTTAAGAAAATTGCTTTTGGTGAGGGTAGTATGGGAAAAGGATGAGGGAGGTAATACATAAATTAGGTGAAGTATGTTATAAGAATGACATTTTTTGTAAATATAGGTATGTTATAAGGATATAGTTGTCCTAATTTTACTCATTTATGGTATGGGTAGTTTGGATTGGATTGTCCTAAAATGGAAGGTGGGTAGTTTGGATTGAATTGGAGGGAGTATTTAAAATGAAATTGTTACCCATGTTCATTTAGAAGCAGGACAAATGAAACTTTTGACCCGTGCCTGTTTAAAACAGTTTGGTCAAAGTGTTAAATATTCAAACATGTGAAGTAAACATATAAACATATGATAATAAAAAAGTACAGTGTAAATAACATATTTTAGAAATTTTTATTTAAATATAAACAGCATTAATATTAATTATGTTATAATGGGCAAGGTCAAAAAATGAAATATATACGTATAAAAAAATTGATAGATATCAACACGTTTTTTACAGCGTCAAAGCATGTAAGTAGACTTGGCAAAATCAACCCGACCCGAAAAGGCTGACCCGAGACCCAAAATTGACCCGAACTATAACCCTCCAATGTGACCCGAAACCCGAATGGACTCGACCCGAAGTGTGTTGAATTGAAACTGATCCGAAATGACCCTATTTGAAACCACTAACTCGAAATTGATTCGAAAAAAAACAAATTTAATTTAATAAAAAAAACTTGAAATGACTAAACGTACTTTTTTTCTTAATCTTTTACCAGAAAATGACCCCGCCCTGAAATAACCCGACACGTTGCCTCGAAACTGACCCAAAAAACACCCGAAACAACCTAACCCGACATGAACTAACCCAATAATATGATAGTCCCGAACTAACTCAACCTGAACCCAATCCGATTGACCCGTTTGCCAGGTCTACACGTAAGTCATAACTCGTGACCCAATTAACCCAAACTGACATGTTTCTTCCAAATAAATCATAACTCGCTACCTACTTAACCCAAAATGACACGTTTTTTCCAGGGTCAAAACTCGTAAATGACATGGTTTTACATTAAGATTGCGTAGAACCATTAAAAAAAACTATTTCCTACATTCTAATCACGTCTATACATTTGTTGAATATATGTAAGTTATATTCTAATTACACGTATATAACTGATTTGAATGGATGGAGTAGTTTTTTAAAAAAAAATTATGAAGCAAGGTAAATATGTCACTTAACACAAATTCTCATTCGTGACGGACCAATCTTGTGAGGTGAGATAAAAGGACAAGTGGAAAGGTTAGTGAGTTGAGACTATCTATGAGGCATTTCTTATTTGTGACCGTCATAAGTAGGACACACTGGTCACTCAAATAATAGGCCATTTATAATCAAAGTTCGAGCCAAATTTGCATAACCGAAATTCACCAGCCTTTATACCCATTACAAATCCTATATAACCTACCTTTTAATAATAACCTAAAAACCCACACAATTACTTTTGCTCAGCCTCTCACCGTCTTAACTAACCTGACACTCTCACTCTCACTCACTCTTACTCTTATCATTGACAACTTAATTTATTGATTCACTGATGTTGATCATTTACATTGAAATTCCTTTCGTTCTTTATCAGCATCATCTGTGACTATATTCAACATTTTTTCAGATTTAATATTAGAAAATCGAGTCATCCTAATTTTAAATTCTAGATTTGTAATTCGGAAATAGTTCTACCATTGATACATCTAATAGGATATAATATTCATATTATAATTTGGGCACTTAGTTTATCTTCATTTTATTTTTGGAGGAATTTTTTATTCTTACTTTATAATTAACCAAAATAACTTAACCATTAACAATTAACAATGAACATGATTATTGATATGTTAAAATTAAAATAAAATAAAATAAAATCTCTAACACCCATTAATGAACAAACGCTTAGAAAAAGTGCGCAAAAACAATAGATTAATCAAAGGGACAAGAAAATATTTATGAGGGAGTTGAAAGAACAGTAAAATTAAAAACAGCAGGAAAGTACTCTAGTGGGATTCGAACCCTTGTCATGCTGCCCGAAAGGCACAATTCTCAAATTTCACCGCTGAAACACAACTACTTCACGCTTTTGCTAATGCAGTTTGATTTTATTATTCAGACATGTTTAGTTCTGGGGTAGCAACACTTCGTCGTTCTAACTGAATTTTTTCCCCGTGGGGTAGCACACCGGGAGCCGGTGCTACCCCGTGCAACCTACTGGCTCCGCCGCTCAGGGTTTCCACCCAAACCACAAAATTAGAAAAAAAAACTATACTAAATTGCTACTTACTTAAAATATACGGACATTATATTTTCATGAACTAAAATAAAAATAATAATAAAAATAAAATAAAAAAACTTACAAAAAGTGCGCATAAATAATGCCGGTAGTCGTTTTGCGCTTCCCAGTTGTTTGAGCTGTTGTAACATGTTTGATTAAGGTTAGGAAGAGGAAGAGGAAGAGGAAGAGGAGCAGAGGAAGAGGAGCAGAAGAAGAAGAAGTGATAAAAATGGTGTGTTTGTGTGTGGAGGGAGAGAGAGAGAGAGGGAGAGAGAGAGAGAGAGAGAGAGGCGAAAGGAAAAGAGCAGAAGAACAAAAATGGGGTTTGTAGGTTAAGAGAGAGAGAGGGAGAGGGAGAGAGAGAGAGAGAGAGAGAGAGAGAGAGAGTGTGTGTGTGTAGTAACGAAGATGTTGGAGATGCTGAGTTAGGGTTCGTACTTACATCACTTGATTTTTGAAAAAAAAAACAGAAATTGGTTGAGGTGTGATATTGTTTGAGGTGTGTTAACTCTAAATGAACAAACTTTTCATGAAAATGGACCATGTAATAGTGTAACACCATTTTATTTTAGAATTTGTTCATATAAAAATGACTTAGTCATGGATCCCTAGAAATTATTATTGCATTAATTAATTGTTCATCTTAAAACGAGTTATAGTAGTATTAGGGCACCATACACTAATTGGGGCATATACTCGTGGTTTGAATCAAGAACAAAAGCGACTTTTTGCAATAAATAAGATAAAAGAGTATTCATTCTACCATCCTAGGTTGGAGCATTCCTTGTCTTTTCCCCCTCTCGCACACTCTCAATTTTTGATCTTTCATTTTACCCTCTACCATGTCCCGTGTGGCCGTGTGGCCGTGTCCCACCAATCCAGACAACTACAGTACACCACTTTGCGTGCACAAAACTACCCAACCTCTATTTGAAGACGGACACTATCCGTCACAAGTTAAAGACGGCTAGTGTCCCTCTCACAATATGCAAGTGAGCATGGCTAGTGAAGGGTAAATGGAGCATCCCACTTGATATTGTAAGAGGGCACTATCTATCTTAAGCTTGTGACGGATAGTGCCCGTCTTCAGCAAAACATGCTGACAAAACTATCATAAATTCTTATTTAAGACTTGATCATTCGACTTAAATTAAAATTGTGTCAAACATATTTGTATAAAAAAATGTCTTCACATTAAAAAATGTCTTCACATTAGCAAAAAAAACTTGTCTTATCCATACAAATTGTATAGTATTTGACGTGTTTTAATCTTAAGACGGATTGACAAAACATTTATATTTTTGTTCTCATTCTCTTACTCTGTATTTTCTTTTATAGTCGTTAGCTATTATCTGAGACGGTATAAAAATTTGAGACAACCCGATTATGTAATACACAAATCATCTATTACGGAGTAGTATTTAATGAATATTTTTCTTATAAAATGAACGTTTTCACAGTATAAAACCATCTTACTCTATAAATTGGGTTCATTTTATTGATTCACATTCTAACCCTCCACTGCTATAAAGCTAGAAGCCCACAACGAGTACCCTAAGTAATAATTACTCTTCCAAACTCTAATCAAGTGTAGATGAATATCGAGTCCCTATATATGCGTTAAATATGAACTAAACAAATGTCCACGGGATAAATGAGATACTTGTTGAGGTTATTATTGAACCTTAAAATTTGTACAAAAGAAGTTATGTGTAGTCGTGTAGAGCACCTATAAGGCCAAAGTGAGTCAATGACTGTGGAGTATAGACTTTTTTACCTCTAAAGTAAAATTGAATAAATTTGTACTCTCTTTATCTCAATTATTTTTTAGTTTAAATTAAAACAGGTGCAAATTATTAATAACCACTTACGAAGTAGTATTTACGGTATTTTACAAATTATCATCATGTATTTTGTTTATTACTCCGTACAATTTACCACCTGTATTTTACCGTAGTTACGGAGTATATCTCATCTACCACTGTATTTCATTCCCGATCAACATTGTACTTAAACCCCGTCTAGTTAAATTAACAGAAGGACTAAAACGCCCTTAATTTAATTCCCTTAAAACACACTACCACCTAAATTAAAAACACAAATTCTCATTTGTGACGGGCACTTTTCGTCACAAGCTTGTGACGGAGCAAATGTGATCATTTTTATGGAAAATGTAACCATTATATGACTGGTAACATTTTATGGATAATTACTTTTTATCATAAAATGGTCACATTTAGTCCGTCACAAGCTTGTGACCGTCACAAGAGAGATCAACTGATAAACATAAATTCTCATTTTAGACGGGACGATCCGTCCGAAAGTTTCAGACGGGTCAAACTCCCTCACAAGAAAGCAAGTAAGGCAAGTGGGGAAAGTTTGACTCGTTTAAAGCATTTAGAGGGATTCTTCAAGCAAGACATCTTACACAAATTCCATCTTTATTTTATACACTAATTAAATAAATAAAACAAGAGGAAAGTGTACGGCCTATTAAAAAGGACACAAATTTTTATTTGTGATGGAGCGACCCGTCGCAAGCTTACGACGGGTCAATTCTCTCTCACAAAGTGCAAGTGGGTGAGAAATGGAGCCCTCCACTTGCACCCCCACTTGCACTTTGTAAGAGAAAATTAATCCGTCTTAAGCTTGTAACGGGTCGCCCCGTCAGAAGCAAGACTTCTATAAAAAGGACAGCCTTCTCTTTAGCGGGCAGATGAACATGCCAGTTGACAAATAAGATGGATGTAGACATGTGGTGAGTTGACGATAGAGAGAGGCATAGGACTAGGAATGTACCAATCAAAGGGTTGGCCTTTGAGGCTTCGTCATTTCATGGGTCTTTGTCAAGGAGAATATATTAGTGTTAAAAATAAAACAAGTTAATTATTACTTCCTCCCTTCAATTCGAATCTACCATATTACTTTTTCACATTTGTTAAAACGTGTTTTACGCGGTAAATATCGTTAACTACGTATTTGCGAAAATTATAAAAGTTAGATATTAAGAATGTACTCGTAAAGACAAATCAAACAATATCACACACGAATATACTTTTTACTTGTATATTGAGAGAAAATTACAATTATATGCTCACTTGTGAATAGTGTACAAATGTGAAAGTGGTAGAGTGAAGTTAAAGAGAGGAAGCATTTTATATGATTAAATAAGACAATTATTATGCTAGTTTCTAGGAGCTTTTCTTTTCGTATATTTACTACTTGACATGCCTTCAAGTTAAAACGAATATATACGTCTTAAATGATAATTTGTGCAACTCATTTTAACTTTCTGAATTACTCTTATTTTTGTTTTTAGGACACACTAATTCTTGTTTAAAATCATTTCAACTTAAGAGCTATTTACCGCCTTGTTTTGATCTTATTACAACTTCTCTGTCCTTATAAGATATCGGGTTTAGGCATTTAATTCAAGCAAATGGTTCATGAGATTCTTATCAAATTGGTAAGTTTTTTTTTACTTTGATCGGGCTGCTAAGATTTGGGTGATTTCTCTAAATTGCTCGGATTTTGAAGATGCCCATTAGTAGATCTTATGATTTCAATAAGGGTTATCTCATTGCTTTCGATTCTACTTGGAATGCTCAAGCTATGATTAAATATCTTCACAAATTCTTATTTGTGACGCACCGACCCGTCGCAAGCTTGCGACGGGTCAATTCCCTCTCACAAAGTGCAAGTGGGGGTGCAAGTGGGTGGGAAATGGAGCCCCCCACTTGCACCCCCACTTGCACTTTGTGAGAGGGAATTGACCCGTCGCAAGCTTGCGACGGGTCGGTACGTCACAAACAAGACTTGCTGAAATATCTTAGTAGGATAAGTGTTGATGTTTTGACGTTTGTTAAGAAGCGAACTTTAGCACATACTTGGTCTTAAATCATGAATTATTTTGCTTTGGACTATTCTCAACAGTTTTCTTGTTATGGGTGGAGGTTTCATGCGAAGGGGTCTGAAAGGTGATTACTTTGTGACATGCTGACTAGGTAGCACCAAAACGGACACGGACACGGACACGGACACGGATACGGACACGACACGGACACGTGATACGGTATCTCGTGAAATTTAGGACACGGGACACGGCATTTAAATTTAATAAAATATATATTTTATAGTTATAAATAACATACAATTTTATTTTTGTATTAGTATTTGATATTAAATGTAAATAATTGAGTGTAAAACTTGACTTTAATATAATTTATTCTCATTTTCCACCCAAACTTATCTTTTAATCAGTTTTCCCACCCAAACTCATCTTCTAATCAACCTCTTCTAGTCTTTCAATCTCACATTCCTTATTTATAGGTGTCCGTGTGTCCGACACGGTGTCCAACACGAGACGGCTGATTAGGAGAAGTGTCCGTGCTACCTAGCATGCTGATTGTGGAATCTTTCGATCATCTCTTGAGAGGTTGCCTTTTTGCTAACAAAATCTAGACTAGTAGTGTTTTAGTGACACGTGCTCAATTGAAAATTAATTTAGTATCCAAAGTTAGATTATAAATTGGTTATCCTTAATTTAGAAATATCCAGATTAAGAGCCTTATGCTATTTCCTTCCTTTGTACATTATGAACTATATAAGGGTGTCGTTATAAAAATATCTTTCATGATGAAGTTATCTTCCTTATGAAGCTATTAAGGTTTATAAAAGCTCCTTACACATCAATTAGCATAGTCTTGCCTGCTTATCGATCCTTATTACCTTTTGCTATTGTTTTGGGTTTAAGCCTTAAGTATTACAAATATTATCTTTTTGAGCATGCAACTTTAACACATAACAAAATATAATCTAGTGAAAAATGTACTTTTTACTAGTTGGAGGTGGGGAATGTATCGCTAGTGAGGAGAGTGAAAGTGACGGTAAATGTCATTGACGGGAAATGGTCGGTGCGGTCGCCAGCTGTTTGTAGGTTATACACATACATGACCCACAAATCAACGCGAGCCCTTTCCAACATATTTTGTCTTCATTCATGTGCATTCCGGGAACCTTCACTGGAGGTCACACATTTTAAGACTATTGCCAGAGTCTCAGCCAAACACACTTACCTGTAGAGTTATTTTGCATTATAACCAGAAAAAAAAGTGCACTATGTTGATATGAGTAATACTTTTAATCGCTTTATCACTACGATCAATTTCTTCGGTTAACATGAAGTATATCAAACGCCCCCACTTGAAGAACACAACGTCCTCGTTGCGCCTGACAACATCTGACCGTACAAAGCCAGATTCCTCTGTCGCTCAGAGGTGACCCGTGTACTCCCGACCATAGGCTCACCACACGGTCAATTTATTCCTGATCTATTTAATTTTATTTGTCTCTTATTGGAGCTTTATTTTTCGCTCAATAATTCAGGATTTGTTACTAGGGGAACATGCAGTTTATCCACTCATGATCCTATTCTTAATTGAGGGTTCGTCTCCTCACCTCAAAAAACTCTATTTAGACGGGAACTTCCCATGAAGAAAATCCAAGGGAAACAATAGTCCTCTTTTCTTCTCCTTTGCGCGAGGAAGATTCTAGCTATGAATCCCGATTCTAAACCTATAGGTGCCAAGGTGGTTCAAGAGGTAATTATTCAGGTTCATAAGAAAAAGCGTTTTCTATCACCAGACGTCTCTCTCACTAGCAAAGTCTTAATGGTCTAGTTTTACTTCGTACGTGGTGATAAAAGAGAATTTAAGCAAGACATATAGCCAATATGTGCATTTACCCCATGGTCGTGGGCGAGTGGATTAAGCAAGACACTAATTATCTATTCCTAATTTTTGCTACAGTAACTCTTATTGAAAACGGGTATTATATCCGTCTTTAATGAAGACGGGTGGAAGTCCCTCTCATAATGAGGCAAATGGGAGGACAAATGGGGAACTAAATGGATCCCCACTTGCCTCCTTATGAGAGAAAATCCGACCTGTCTTCAGTGAAGACGGATATGCGCCGTTTTCAATGAGAATTTGTGTATTTTCTAGGACTAATTTGCACGAAAGTCTAGGGGGGGCCCACCAGTAATGGATGAAGTTGGATGACAAGTAAATAAAACAAAATATATTATATAATCAAGTATTTTAATAAAAAAAAAAAAGGTAAAAAGGAGAAAATTGGTGCAAACTAGCAACTCTCTCTCCACCCAACAAATAGTGACACAAGTCACAAAGTATAACTTCATACAATCAATCATACAGCACAATAAAATCTACTTGACTTCTATCAGACACTTATCCAAAGACCTTTATGTGCATGGTCAAGGGAGAGTCCATATCACAAATAACACAAATTCATATTTTAGACGGAGATATTGTATAAAGTTTAAGACGGATCAAGTATGCCCATTTGAGATGAATAAGACAAAGTCATAATGCATAATGCATAGGAAAAACAAAATATTTATCTCAACAACACAAGTAATATATTACTTGCCCCGTTTTATTCTTAAGACGGATACATCCTAATAGAAACCTACTGCCAAAATAATATGGTATATCCACAAAGTAAAAGAAATCATTAGAGTAAATGACAACCCCAATGACACACAAATCAATTAAGATCTGTTCATGCATTGATTATGACAAAAATAAATGGCAAAATAAAGCACAAACAGAATTTAGCATGAATTAAAGTAGAGCAGTAAATATATGAGAATGGTTAAAAATCGAGTAGAATAATAGCAAGAGAATTTCATATTCAAGCTGCTAGACGATTTTCAAACTTCGAGACTATTTTCTTACTGATTTACGGAAGAGATGATATAATAGTATCAGAATTAGCACAAATTTTAGAATAAGACATTTTACACCGTGATATAAGAGCATTTTCTTTATAATAGTGAACCGTCTCACACAAGACTTACTGTTATTCATAATTTGATAACTCTACACGTTGAGATCATATTTTGATATATTTGATATATATTTTGATTTTATTCACATATTCACCTCACGTATTTGGCATATTGATATTAATGAGATATTCATATCATATCACATAATTACTATTATTCCTCTAAATTATTTTGCATTATGCGACAATGATATGGAATAAAACATTCATGATCATTGTTCAATTTATTTGAACAAATAAATATAATAGTGTTGTAGGGTGGATATAATAGTGTCATGTATTAAATATGACACTAGATAATACATACCTCATATTATCATAGGTGAATATAATAGAGCCGCCGAATATCACACTACATAATACATACTCCCTACGTCCCGGTCATTTGTTTACCATTTTCATATTAGAGCGTCTCATTCATTTGTTTACCTTTCTATAATAGGAAGATAATCTATAGTAATATGATCACCGAATGACACTATTGTCCACTTGTCATCCACAACTACAACCACAAATGACCCCCTCCTATTTTCTTAATAATTGTGCCAAAAACAAAGGTAAACAAATGACCGAGACGGAGGAAATATAACGTATTCTGCAAATTACACTGCCATATTCAGTAAACTACAAGTGGATATACTCATATACTAGGTTACTAGTGATTCTAGCCTTGTATTATTATATTAGGAACTGATTCTAGCCTTATATTATTATATTTAAGTATGAGGTAATATATTAAATTCATATTTCTATTTTTCCCGTAATTTGTAATTTGGTGAATATTGTATCCGTCTTATTTTAAAGCGGTATCATATCATATCATAACAAACAAAAAATTTCTTCAAAGCAAATTAAACGAAACCAAGGTGAGATACGAAAATGGAACAACGAAATCTAAGTTCCACTTTATCCAAAAGTGCGAAACTCAAACAAACCCTTACTTTTCTATTTTGGCTTTCCACACTTAAAAAATTCATAATTTTGCCACGCATTTTCAGCAATTATCTTCTTCACCTTTCACCCCTTTTCAATCAATCCACAATCATTATTCTTCAACAATTCAATCTTAATTGCAATTATACTACCAAGGTATTAAGCATTCACACTCTCCTAATTCTTTTTTTTTGATCCTGTCATATTTTTTGTTTAATTTGTAAATTCATGCAATTCTTCTGTGTTCTTAGCTGTAATTCTGTTGATTTTGATATAAATATTGTGTATTTGTAGGTTATTCTTTATAAATTTCTCGTAATTAGTTGCGAAAACTATGGCGTCATTTTGCCGTTTCACTCCTGTTTTACAATTAGGGTTAAGTGTCTCCTGCTTTTGATATGATTGTGAGTTCATCTTAGTGTAATTATTATATTATATCGGCTCGATATTATTAGCGGTTAGTTTTGTGTAAGATCGTTGTATGTATACTAGAAATTCTTGTATACACCTAACTAATGAGAATTTTGGATTTAACCGCATTTTAATAGTGATGGTCACAAGTTATGACGGTGCTCACAACCGATTTAAGTCATGTTAAAAAGGAAAGGGGGTTGTGACTTATGAGACGTCTTAACTTAAGACGGAAACTAGACTTGCTGAACATAAGATGGGAGTATCGGGCCGATATATGAAGCCTTAAAATGGGTACTCCCATGGTCTACAGGCGACTCTCTCTTTAAACTTATTATATTACTCTGCCAATGGGAAATGGTGGGTTGTTTCTGTATCTGACCCAAAGCTTCTCTCATTATTTTTTTCTCACTTCTGTCATGTTTCATGCACCTGTCTTTTTTTTCCAAATAATATTTCTCTATCTGACCCAGAGCTTCTCTCATTATAATGCGCCTTGTGTTTACTTGTCTGTGAATTGGCCTATAATCATATTTGATATGTTCCTGTCTCCTGATGTAGAAACCAACTTTGCACTGTGCACGGTTGCTTGCTCCGCACACTGATGGGATAAACGATATTGCGTGGTCATATGTTAAAGAAGGAATATTGGCCCCACTGGCCGCTTTGCTTCTTGTGGCCCAAGAAGAGGTCTTGGTTCCATTTGGCTCGGGTATTTTTTTCCCTCCCAACTTCCATTACTATCCACATGGACTTCTCTTCTGCTTGCAAAATCTTTGTGGATATTATGATAAGCTAACTTATTGTGCCTTGTATTGGGCTTGACAATTCGAGAACGCATAATGGATATGGTGCAGAAGTTGAGCACTGATGGTGATCTTGACCACGAAGGAGCTATGTATCATTCCATGCTTATCGAAGCCTACAAGTTGTTTGATATTTTTGAGAGAGCTGATGCTGCATTGAGCTTATATTGTAGTTCAATGCATGAATATGTACGATATAAACTTAAAAATTAAACAAGCTATGTACAAACTTCTACTCAAATGATAGCTTTATTTTATGTTAATCTTCTGCCAGGTTCTTCCCCACAAAGTATTGGCTGACGTTGCTAGTGTGCTTGAGAGGGCTGGTTATACTCTGGGGCCTATAGACCTTGACCTGAGAGATTGTTACAGGTTTGAATGTTTGCGCGCATATTTGTCATTGTGACTGCCGGTGTTATTGAGTGTTTTAGTTTTGGGGTTGTCGTCTTGGCTATTATGTTTGGAGTGAGTTAATGCAATTTTTATGCAAACACCCATTTTTCTATACCTCATTTTAAAAACTATGACTTCTCGAGCTAGAGCTAAAGCTAGAGAGAGAAAGAGTAATCATTTTTTTAAAATTTCCTACCATAAACTTCCTACCCTTTTCAAACGTCTTCTCCATTTCTTCCCGAAACTAACAACGGTTTTCTCGAAATCTCTACCTTTTGGCTCAAAAATGTCTTTTCTTTTAGTATATATAACTATATAAGTGGCCTATTGGTGGATGTTTTACAGAAAATTTTCATATAAAAGTGCGAATTCTGAAAAACATTGGCAATTTTGAATTCTAAAAAACATTTAGAGGTGGTTGATTGGGTGAGTTGGAATGGACTGGACTATTCAAGTGTTAGGTTAAGCGATTTTGGAATGGACTTGCAAACATGATGGACTCCAACGCCACCCCTACCCTCTAGAATCTCATACTCGATCTCCTTTGCTGTCAAGTATCAAACTCCATTTTCCCTCTATACGAGTTTAGAGTGAACCAAACAAAAGCTATTATGTATGGGTTTTTAAATCCATTCCCCCATGATATCCTTTTCCATTCCAGTTAATTCTGACTTTTTGAGCCAGATGCCTCCTTAGGAAAGGTGAGAGTTTATGAAATGTGGAGTATAGCAGGGGGGATTATAAATTAACTCTTATATTCGCTTCTATTTTTGCTCTATAGGGATTGTGCTGAGGTTAAAAATGCAAGTGTGGTCAAGTTGTCAGGTAAATGATAAATTATGTTACGCTTCCACTATATACTCACTGTTTTGGTGCTGTAGTGATGAGATTCACTTGCCCATATTGGATACTTTTGAAACAGATCCTGAAAGCCCAAACAAGAAATACTGCTTACCTTCATCTCTTACTCACGCCCAAGAGTTTTGTGGAACTCGTTACAGCTTTCCTTATGTAAGTTTCGTTGTGAGTTGAATCCTAGCCTTTGGAAAACGTTATATGTATGCCTTGCTGAAATTTTCTAGTTAGCTGCATATGTGCTTCTGTGTCTTATTTGAGTATTCCATAGTGAGCATTTTGTTATCCTTGTGGCGTGATTCTTGTTTTTTTAATTGCTTCCCTGACCCGTGCAACTCTAGATGATATAGAGAGAAGCGGGCGATTAGATTGTCTTCAATTTAAATATAATGAAGAACTCTTAACTTTGACTCCCTTCGACTTAATATGTTCGTTACGCTTTTATTCATTTGTAATAAGTATTTTAATCAAACGTAAATAATCAGTTGTGTCAAAGGGAGTACTTGATACTACTTCCTACACAATTTTTGGTTTTAGTTCACTAAGAAGTTTCGACATAGAAGTTCGGTTGTGTAACTCCTACCCTTTACTCGCCGAGGGCGGGAGGCTGTACAGCGCACCTGGATAATGTTGTGTGAATGATCTGTTATTTTATTACCTCGATACTCTGAATAAAAATCGAGAAGTCCTTTGGTTGAAATATGGGAAAGGAATGGGATGCGATATGATCCGCTGATACCATTCAGGTATATTATGTACAACCTTACCATGTTTGTAGCTGTCTGGTTCAACCATGGGCTGGATTCATTAGTTTTTGTGGGTGCGTTAAATGATATACAAGTAATAAAGAAGTTTATCTATGATTGTTTCTTCCATATTTTGGTTGATAATGTAAAGCATGTGTCTTTTCAGCCTAGAAATTGCTAGTTATTTCACAAGCTTAGATCCATATTGTGGTTGATAGTGTAAACTTTGTATATTTTCAGCCAGGAAATTGCCAATTATTTCACAAGCTTAAGTCAGGTTCAATGTTAAATCTGAAGAAGCCTTCTGCTTCTGCGCCACAGCTACTCAGAACAGCAGCGAGTCAGGTCGAGAATGGTGGTTCAGGCATTCTGCTGAAGCATCTGGCGTACATTGCCTTCAGACTTAAGAGAGGGATTAAGCTTTAAATAAAGGTTCAGTGCCGTCTACACTTAGAGTATGTTATTCGTGTCAACTAGTATTTCCCTTATGTATTTGTTAGTACTGCGTTGTTTGTAGACTTTGTACCTGTAATCCTATGCCTATCTCACTATCTAGCAGCTTTAACCGTCTTCATTAACTTTCAGATATAATATAATATTAGGAAGACCATCCTTCGGATGAAAAGAACATGAATTTCATCAGTGAATTCAAAAACTCTCTTCTAATTTAATTTAGACACTACCCTATTTACGAGCCCCTTGTTTCTAAATTCACGTTGAGTGTCGATTTCAAGAATTTTTTTTGATGTGTGTATTACCCATAGCAGAAAATAGAATGGACTGCAGCATTAGGCGGCGCTTGTTCCATAATTTTATTATGTTCGTCAGTGTTTGAAACTTCAATTTTCATAATAATGTACAATGAACCTGAATCAAGAATTTGCAGGTTCTGTTTACAAGATGTTAGCAAGTTAAACTGGCAATTAAAAATAAAGGGTACCTGAAATAGAGCCGAACACAAAAAATTTACTGGCCTTCTGCCCTTTCTGAGCCAGTATAATAACTTAGATCGTAATAGCAAACACAAATTACATATTTAGAAACGATTGAAGACCATTGAAGACAAAAAATGAGTCGGTATGTATTTGTGTTTGCTATTACGATCTAAGTTAAACTGGCCTACTGCCCTTTCTTATCAACTAACTATCTCCAGCAATATTACAGCAAGTAGAGTACATATTTGATATGTACAAGGTGGTTAAGTTAGTGAGTTGGTCATATTAATAATTATTTTTTTTGACATTCCGAGCAGCACACCAGTGAAGTGGGGTTTAAGTCTGGACATGATAAACCTGAAAATGACGTAACCATCCTATAACTCTCGTTTTCCATGCGCTCCATGGCGACCTTTTGTCTCCCTCTAGTTTTCTTAGGAGAAGGGGGAGGAGAAGGAGGAGGAGTGGCCATGGGTAAAATACAAGTTTTAATGAGCAATAGTGTAATTTTTGTAAGGCAAGAGTATTTTGTTTTTTGAGAGAGACTGAATACTTAAGAGTAGTTAGTTATATACAAGACTTAGGTCTTAGGGTGTATTTATATTCAGAAAAGAAATGAGAATTTGAATATTTCAGTGGATGGAAAATGTAGGCGGGTCTTTGGTGTACGGTGTACCCCCTAATTTTTTACCTAATCTGCTAATTTGTATTATTTTCCTTATTATGATTAAAAAGATTTTGGGTTTATTTTCATTAATAATCTCTTAGGATCGTAACATGTATTTGTGAAAAATTATTCAACCTTAGGTGTATGCTGTCACTTGTATTATTAAAAAAGTTACAGTTAACTTAGTAAGTACGTGATAGTTAAAACCACTATATAGAATTATAGACTTGAAAATGCGGTTATTATATCTTCCGATTTTATATCTGTTGTTTTAGTAACATAACAGCCGCTTCTATTTCCAAACAAAAGACTTCTAAATACAGTTATTCAACCAAAAAAATGTCGGAGACAACTAAGTTCCAGGTTTTAACATTCTCGACTCTTATAGTTGACTTTTAAGAAAATAGTAGCTCTCGTAAGAGCGAGACGGTCAATTCTAATTAAGTGGTTTAAAAATAAAATCATTGGATTCTGACTGCAACATTCTAGTTAGAAAAAAATGGTTTCGATTTGGTGTTATAATTGAAAAAATTGGCGCAGCCGGATTCCAAAGGTTTTTTTTTTCAGAATTGCGATTTTTAATGAAATTTACGACTTTGTATGATAGGTAAGAGAGCTCGATTATGATTTTAAACTATAAATGAACATGCACATGACCTGTAAGGATATTAATCATTTTGGACCTTCTTGGATCTTTATTGTTCTTCAATTTGATACTCTGTACCTAGGAAGCCAGGAGTAGTAATTTTACTCGTGTTGATTTTGCATGAATTAATATACACTCATGTCGTAAACTTACTATCGAACCGCTATCATTTCACGGAAAAAAAAGTGCACGGTAGGCGGTAGCACCCAACGAATTTTGTTATTAATTTTCCTCATACGGCGGAAAGTCTTAATTTGGGACGGAATATATACATGTAAGATACTAACACGTGATTTTGTCGCCGTACACGTAGGTTAAGACTTTAAAATTTCTTTTATAAGAATATACTTCGTTTTAAGGAAAGACGGAAAGTCATAATTTTGAACGGATTAATAGATATGTTGTACATATATTTGCTTTTACTGGAGTCATTGTAGTATAGGACCGAGTGTGGGTGAGAAGTTAAAGTTTCCTTTTTTTTCATAGTTCAGTTGCTTAAATTTGATTTTTTTTTTGTAATTTATTTATTTTACCAGGATAATGAGAAAATCTTCATGGCAAAATATTACTGTGTGAGGCTGCATGCTTTATTTGGATTGGCATTCACAACTGGCTTGTCGCTGCTAGAAGATTTGGTAAATATGCTTTAATTTCTATATTTCCATGATAGTCATTCGAGTCTGCATATGTTTATCTATGTTTACCTGACGATAATAGAATGTGGTAAGAACTAGCTTTACTTCGCTATGGAGTATTAGTTTTGTGATTTTTACCGTGTGTTTTATATGCTACTTGCCAATCATATTTCACAGTGCAGCTTTTCCATGTTTGGTTTATCTCTCTCTAGGTTGTAGATTATCGAGTAGGTTTCGTCCTAAAAATGTCTACACTAAATAGCTGCGACTCCAGTCAGACATTTCATTAGGTTACGGTACGTCAATTGAAGGTTTAGTTTGTCATTTGAAAATCGCGACACATGAATAACTCTCTATTTCTGAAACCAATCAGGGTTCTCAACATCTTTTACTTGTGACAGACATTACACGTTAATATTATCTGAACATTTGCGCGTTAAATTATTTCATGAAATCAGTTTGAATTGCGCGAACTTTAGTAGATAGTTTTACTAAGACTGGAAGAGAGGATTATTTAGGAGATAAAAATTACACATTATAAAAAAGAAATTAAAAGTACAAGAACTGGTCCGGGGTAGGGGGATATAAAAAATCAAGAAGAAAGAAAAAAAAAAAGGAACACAACAGAGGTACATGAAAAGTAAACTACTGTGTCGCCTTGGGAACACACTAGTGAAGGCATTGGCAAGCTGGGACACACTAGTTTAAACCAGGATCAAATTCGGGACCAAAACCGAACCCGCTTTGAGAATTGAAAGGAGGAATGGAAGGATTTGACCTGCCCTCACCCATCAAGTTTCTGAATGTTTCGTAATCACCAGGTATAGGGTTGCTTCCCATGTACCCGCCTTGAGGATTGGAGGGAGGTGCTGACGAATTCAAGGTTCCCTCATCCGTCAACAAGTTTTGTAATGTCTGGTAATCACCTGGTATGGGGTTGCTTCCCATATACCTGCCTTGAGGATTGAACGGAAGAGCCGAAGAATTCAAGCTACCGTCACCCATCAAGTTTGTGAAAATCTGGTAATTACCTGGTATAGGGTTGCTTCCCATGTACCTGCCTAGAGGATTGAAGGGAAGCGCTGGAGAATTCGAGCTGCCCTCGCCCATAAGCATGCTCGCGAAAGACTGGTACGCACCTGGTACAGGATTCCATCCCATCTCATATTGCAGGTGAATATATATTTCACCTTAGTTAGGCGTCTCATCTATATAGTAATGAGCAGGTGAACTTATACCTGTTAAAGTGGTATCACTCTGTAGAATCTGAGAGGGTGCTAGGTAGACGAATCAATCAAAAGTTTGATCTTCGATTCTTATCTTTACAAAGACTCTTGTTTGGTTATATTTGAACTGTCCGCTGCCTTCTATATGCGTTTAAGTTTGAATATCAATATCTTACCAACTACGTATATATGATTTATATGAATTGTGAAAACTTGTGCTTGGATTGATAAGTACTTGAGTACTTTGATCCTTATAAATGCCCTTGCTTAAATTACTTTCCTGTCATAGACTTATATTAGAGAATTGTGACGTTAATTCTTGAAATGGCCCCACTAGTTTTTTTATTGATGATGCCTTAGTCCTAATTTAGTAAGAAAAAATGGAGATGGTGGTAGTGTAGAAGCAGCAGACAATTGCTTGTTCTTTATGCTGTAACATATTAATCTTCAATGTATGAATTTCATTGCTTAAGTATTTTGTTTGCATATAAATTGTCCGTTGGCGATTCCACCCGAGGCAATTACTTTTTACTGTTCTCTTGCTAGAAATCTTACTTGCTGACTAAAGTTCCCTGTTCCTGCAAATTTGGACAGCAATGATGTGTATGATTTTGACACAGGAGCAGATAAAAACAAGTTAGAGTCGGTAGTAAACATTGCTGGAAGGTGTGTACTTCTGCAAAACTTATGTTCCTATGCCCCCCTCACCCCCCGTCCCCCCTCTTATTTTTGATTGATTTACCTAACTTACTAACACAACTCCATGACTGACATCGTTTGCTCCAACTTTTACCCGGAAGTCGGACAGAAACCCTTGCAGCTGCCAACCTCCTTCTGGCCTTCGGTCTTTCAGGCCTGGTTTGGGTAGCTCTGGATGCTGGAAGTGTGCGTTCAATATTGTTGTTGCTTTGTGCAGTTGTGTGTGGTTATGTATATCAGGTAATGCATCATTGCATCAATGAGTACAATTTGAAACATTAGTGGTTGGTGGTGACTTCCAGTAATCATCATCTATCATTAATGCAGTGACATTGAAATCTATTGGAACCTTAATAGTTCTTCACATAGCTGTAATCATTTCGAATAAAGTGGGGTTCCCTTGTTAGTTTTTGAAGAATCTTTTGACTCTTAGTTTGTAGCTTGTTAATTTCTAATCGTGACATGGACAACTCTTAAAACTTCTTGTTTGTTCATTCTTGAAATAAATATCTTGTCTAACATACGCTAAAACATTGCAGTGCCCACCATTTCGATTAAGCTATCAAGGACTAGGAGAGCCTTTGTGCTTTGCAGCATTTGGACCATTGGCTACTCCAGCATTCTATTTGATGCAAATTACGTCCAGGTACTTCATACCATAGTGTTGTGTATTTCCATTTTTCTATGGAGCCAAAGATTCATTACTCTTTGGTTCCGGATTATGATGTAATAAAGCAAAAAAGCTCACTAATGTGACCGCGCTTCTTTCTATTGTGAAGTACCAGTCATATGATGTAGTTTTCGATGCAATTTTCATCTTGAGTCATTCGAAAACAGTCTCTTTGTGCTGCTAACACAAGGGCAAGTCCGCGTACATTCGACCCCCCCTTATCCCGCACTTTGCGGGAGCCACTGAGGCACTGGGGTTATGTTGTTGTTGTAACATGAGCTGTACGTGTTTTAATACATCATAGTGTCTGGCAGGGTAAGTTACAATTATCAGCCGATAACAAGTACAATCCTTTCTGCATCAATTCTTATCGGCTGTACGACAAGTTTAATCTTGTTTTGTAGCCATTTTCATCAGGTGGGAAGTTGTTTTGCTTGTGTTATCTCTTTGGTGATTATGTTTAATTTAAATAGCTAACTTCCTGTATGGATGCCAGGTTGAAGGAGATAAAGAAGTTGGTAAATTTTCCCTATTGGTAATTCCACTTTATGATCTAGAAGTTATTTCATGTTCTGTTCATGTAACTGGTGATACATAATCTCATCGCTTATTGATAAATACAGGTTCGGATTGGACAAAAAGCTGGGTCGAGAGTTGTGAAAATAGCAGTAGTGGCATTGTATGTTGTCCTGTTTGTTCTTGGTATTGGAAAAACTCTTCCCTTGGTTACCACTGTAAGTTAATTTTACATTATCGGTTTTTGTGAACTTATTAAAATTCCCCCTAATTTTTCTGCGATTGCCTGCTGGTTTTTCTGTTTTGTTTCCGTCGTAACCCGAATGATCTCTTTCATTTCTTCCTCCTAATTATTTGCATTTATTATTAATGCCTTACTTTTGGTTACAGGTTTTGTGTGGCTAAACTCTACCAATGGGAAATTCTGTGATTAGTTTCGTCGAGAAAAATTACGACGTAAGCAACCAAGTACCTTTCAGCTGGTTTGTTGCTTTTGAACTTCATTTCCTTAAAAGTCTGCTGTTCATGGGATAAATCTACGCCCTAGATTTGTACATAAGGCATTAATGTGAATTGTGGCCATATTTTGACATGAAATCGGCCGCTTTTATGGCACAATGTCCAAAACTAGGCTGCGGCTACCATAATTAAAACTCAAACCTAGATTTAATACGTAATGTAAGGAATTAATACCATAATTCGTGCCGAGCATTCGTTGCTTTTGCTTTTGCTCGAGTCATTGTAGTATAGGACCGTGTGCGGGTAAGAAGTTAATGTTTCCTTTTTTTTGTACAGTTTAGTTGCTTAAATTTGGTTTTGTTTTTGTAATTTATATATTTTATCAGGATAATGAGAGAATCTTCATGGCAAAATATTACTGTGTGAGGCTGCATGCTTTATTTGGATTGGCATTGGCAGCTGGCTTGGTTGCTGCTAGAAGATTTGGTAAATATGCTCCAATTGCTATATTTCCATGATAGTCATTCGAGTCTGCATATGTTTATCTGACGATAATGGAATGTGGTAAGAACTAGGTTCACTTCGCTATGGAGTATTAGTTTTGTGTTTTTTTACTGTCTGTTTTACAATCATATTTGACATTGCAGCTTTTCCATGTATGGTTAATCTCTCTCTAGGTTTTAGATTATCGAGTAGGTTTCGTCCTCAAAATGTCTACACGAAATAGCTGCAACTTCAGTCCGACATTTCATTAGGTTCTAGTTCGTCAAGTGAAGGTTTAGTTTGTCATTTGAAAATCGCGACACATGAATAACTCTCTACTTTGGTTCCTTTAGTTTTCAATCATCTTATGTGAGACACGTTTGATGCATATGGAGTAGTGACGTACCCACGGACAGATGTTGTATGGTTTGTCGTGTGACCATTGGGAGGAAGTCCATGAGTTGAGATGCACTCATGCATACCCTCTCGTCCTGCAGTAGTTTCACTCTTTGCTATTGAAGCTCTAGCAATCCATTTTTGAGGTGCATTTATGGCGTTTAATTATTAGTCAATCATGCTTTTTTTTCTTTTGCAGTTTTTGAGTTATTTTCAAATACCAGTCAGGGTTTCTCAACATCTTTTACTTGTGACAGACGTTAACATTAACGTTAACTTTTAATAAGTAACCAAGTAGTTGAGGATTAGAAATTCTTATACTTTTGCCGTTTCATGCATACATATTAAATTCCTGGTCGGACAAGCTTTACTGATTTCTTTGTACGCAACATACTGTTAAGTTGATGGCCTGGTATGTTATACTTGATGCATTAGGCCATACTCATTTCATTTCACATACCTTGTTTTTATTCTATTTGTTAGTCTGAGGTCAGATTTCATGAAATCAGTTTGTATGGTGCGAATTTTAGTAAACAGTTTTACTAACATTCGGAAAACAGGGTTAATTTGGATAAATGAAAATTAAACATTATAAAAAATAAAAAACAAATTAAATGTACAAGAACTGGTTCTGGGTAGGGGGGATATTTAAAATTAAAAATTGAAAAATAAAAAGAAAGAAAAAGAACACAACTGACAGACATGAAAAGTAAACTACTGTGTGGCCTTCGGAACACACTAGTTCATCCCAGGATCAATTCCAGGACCAAAATCAAACCCTCTTTGAGAATTGAAAGGAGGAATGGAAGGATTTGACCTGCCCTCACCCATCAAGTTTCTGAATGTTTCGTAATCACCAGGTATAGGGTTGCTTCCCATGTACCCGCCTTGAGGATTTGAAGGAGGAATGGAAAGATTTGAGCTGCCCTCACCCATCAAGTGCCTGAATGTTTGGTAGTCACCTGGTATGGGGTTGCTCCCCATATACCTGCCTTGAGGATTGAACGGGGGAGCTGGAGAATTCAAGCTACCTTCACCCATCAAGTCTGTGAATATCTGGTAATTACCCGGTATAGGGTTGCTTCCCATGTACCCTTCTTGAGGATTGAAGGGAAGACCTGGAGAGTTCGAGCTGCCCTCGCCCATTAGCATGCCCGTGAAACTCCGGTACTCACCCGGCATAGGGTTCCATCCCATGTCCGTTAGCATAGTTCGTTGGCCGTCAAATGAGCCCGGGATAGGATTAGTAGTCCCTTGAAAAGTTTGCGGGATGTTTGGATTAGTGAATCCCGCATTCATGAGATTTGACCTCATTGCCAATGTGGGGCCGTTGAAGGCATTCATTGGAGTTGGAATCATCGTCATCATAGCATTGTCATTAGGATTTCTCATCAAGGGAGGTGGAACCAATGTCGTTTGAGATAGGTTTCCGAAAGTCAGAGGGGGGTGGCTTTGGACTAGGGTAGGATTAAGGTTATAATTTTGTCCTACCAACACGTTTGACGGGTTCGAGAACGGATTTTGCCCTTGAAAGTTTTGGCCATCTAATATCAAAGGACTTGGGTCCGGGTTGAGTCCCATATTTGATTGAGCGCTAACTAGATTAAGATAATGTGTCTCTAAATTATTTCTCAAAGCTGTTAGTGTTGCTTTCCTTTGTTTAAGCTCGGCTAAGGTCAATGTTTCAGCCGGTTCTAGAAATCTTTTAGCCTCCTTGCTCTTTAGTTTCCTCTCCTTAAGAAGCTCTTTCGCACGCTTCTTTTCAATCTCTATTTGGTCCCTCAGGAGTGACACCTCACTGTTGGATCTGAGGACATTTTCATTTTGAAAAGGTCCAGTAGAGACTTGATTATCTTGAGGCAAATCGTTGTCCTGAAACAAAAAGCGGTTAATAAGGCCGTCCACCGAGGGGTGGCCGTAGGAAAACGTCTTGTCTGCGGGGGAGAAAACTATGCATAAAGCTTGTACAGCGCAAAGGGTGCATAGTTCGCTAGCTTTTTTGAATACGCCTCCGCGACGCTTAGCAAATGTAACCATCCTATTACTATCTTTTTCCATGCGCTCCATGACGACCTTTTGTCTCCCTCTAGTTTTCTTAGGAGAAGGAGGAGAAGAGGGAGGAGAAGGGGGAGGAGAAGGAGGAGGAGTGGCCATGGTTAAAATACAAGTTTTAATGAGCAAGTGTATTTTTTTGTAGGCAAGAGAATTTTGTTTTTTGAGAGAGACTGAATACTTAGGAGTATATTCAATACTTTGGTCTTTGGGTGTATTTATATTTATAAAAAAAATGAGAATTTGGATATTTCAGTTGATGGAAAATGCAAGCTGGTCTTTGGGATACAATGTACCCCCTAATTTTTTACCTAATTTGCTAATTTGTATTATTTTCCTTATTATGATTAAAAGGATTTTGGGTTTATCTGTTAGGATAATATTCTGTATTGGTGAAAAATTATTCTACCACAGCGTCAGGTGTATGCCGTCACTTGTGTATTATTAAAGAAGTTACTGTTAACTTAGTAAGTGCGTGGTGATTAAAAGCACTATATAGACTTGAAAATGCGGTTATTATATTTTCCGATTTTATATCTGTTTTTGAGTAACGTAACGGCAGCTTCTATTTCCAAACAAAAGACTTCTAATTGCGGTTATTCAACCATAAAAAATGTCGGAGACACAACGAACTTCTTTGTTTTAACATCCTCGACTCTTATAGTTTTGTCTTTTTAAGAAAATAGTAGCTCTCTTGAGCGACGGTCGGTTTATGTCTAAGTGATTTAAAAATAAAATCATTGGATTCTGACTGAAAAAATTGGGGCAGCAGGACTCCAAAGGTTTGTCTATCAGAATTGCGATTCTTAACGAAATTTACGACTTTGTACAATAATCGTATAAGATATACAAGTAATGAAGTAAATCCATTTAATTTTCTAGTTTCACCAACCCAAAATACATGATAGGTAAGAGAGCTTGATTATGATTATAAACTATAAATGAGCATGCACATGACCTATTAAGGATATTAATGATTTTGGACCTTATTGGATCTTTATTGTTCTTAAATTTGGTACTCTGTACATAGGAGTAGTACTTCTACTCGTGATGATTTTGCATAGATCAATACACTCATGTCGTAAATTTACTATCGAACAACTTGCATTTCACGGAAAAAAAAAAAAAGATTACTGCGCGGTAAGCGGTAGCACCCAGCGAGCCTTGTAAATAATTTTTGTCATACGGCGGAAAGTCATAATTTTGGACAGAGTAATATATACTTGTAAGATACTAACACGTGATTTTGTCACCGTACACGCAAGTTAAGACATTAAAATTTCTTTTATAAGAACATACTTCGTTTTAAGGAAAGACGGAAAGTCATAATTTTGAACGGAGTAATAAATATGCTGCACATATATATGCTTTTGCTTGAGTCATTGTAGAATAGGACCGAGTGCGGGTGAGAAGTTAAAGTTTCCTTTTTTTTACAGTTCAGTCGTTTAAATTTGATTTTTTTGTAATTTATTTATTTTACCAGGATATTGAGAGAATCTTCATGGCAAAATATTACCATGTGAGGCTGCATGCTTTATTTGGATTGTCATTGGCAGCTGGCTTGGTTGCTGCTAGGAGATTTGGTAAATATGCTCCAATTGCTATATTTTCATGATAGTCATTCGAGTCTGCATATGTTTACCTTTGACGATAATGGATTGTGGTAAGAACTAGGTTCGCTTTGCTACGGAGTATTAGTTTTGTGATTTTTTCCCGCCCGTTGTATACTTGTATATGCTACTTGCCAATCACATTTTCACTTGACTGGTTCCATGCTTGTTTAGTCTTTCTCTTTAGGTTTAAGGTTACGTTTGTCTTCAAACTGTCTACATGAAGTAGCTGCAACTCCAATTTGACGTTTCATTAGGTTCCCTTAGGTCAAGTGAAGGTTTAGTTTGTCATTCATGGCACATGAATAACTCTATTTTGTTTCCATTAGTTTCCAATCATCTTATGTGAGACCCATTTGATGTATATTGGGTAGTGACATACCCTCGGGACGGATGTTGTATGGTTTGGCGTGTGACCATTGAGAGGAAGTCCATGATTTGAGGTGCACACCCTCACATTTTTCGCCGTGTACAGAGTCAATCATGCTAGTTTTCAGATTTGACGGGACCAAGTAGTCGAAATTTAAACTAGTTTTCAGACTTGATGGGACCTCGGGTTGGTTCGTCTTAGCTGCATCTATATGCATCTTAGCTGAGGATTATAAATTCGTATACTTTACCGTGTCATGCATACATATTAAATTCATGTCGGATGAGCTTTACTAACTTCTTTGTACGTGACTTACTGTTAAGTTGATGGAAGTATTCTACTGGATGCATTACGTCATACTCATTTTGTTTCACATACCTTTTTTTTATTGTCTTTATTATTCTTTAGCATTTCTGGTTGAAGTCAAATTCCATGAAATCAGTCTGTATAAGGAGAAATTTAGTAAATAGTTTCACTAAGACTGGGAAAACAGGAATATAAGGAGAAATGAAAATTGCAGACATGGAAAATAAACTAAGGCACTGTGCCGCCTTCAAAACACACAAGTGAAGGCATTGGCAAGATGGGAGACACTAGTTCATCCCAGGATCAAATCCGGGACCAAAACCAAACCCGCTTTGAGGATTGAAAGGAGGAATGGAAGGATTCGAGCTGCCCTCACCCATCAAGTTTCTGAATGTCTGGTAATCACCCGGTATAGGGTTGCTTCCTATGTACCCACCGTGTGGATTGGAGGGAGGGGCTGATGAGTTCAAGGTTCCCACACTCGTTAACTAGTTTTGAATGTCTGGTAATCACCGGGGATAGGGTTGCTTACCATGTAGCTGCCTTGAGGATTGAACGGAGGAGCTGAAGAATTCAAGCTACCGTCATCAATCAGTTTGTGAAAATCTGCTAATCACCTGGTATGGCGTTGCTTCCCATGTACCTGCCTTGAGGATTGAAGAGAAGAGCTGGATAATTCGAGCTCCCGTCACCCATAAGCATGCTTGTGAAAGTTGGGTATTCACCTGGTAAAGGGTTCCATCCCATGTCCGTTAGCATAGTTCCTTGGCCGTAAAATGAGCCCGAGACGGGGTTAGCAGGCCCTTGAAAAGGTTGCGGGATGTTTGGATTAGTGAATTCCACTCATGAGATTTGACCTCATTCCCAATGTAGGGCAATTGTAGGCACTTATTGGGAGTCGGGATCGTCGTCATCAGAGCGTTGTCATTACGGTGTCTCACCAAGGGAGGTGGCACCATTGTCATTTGCGATGGGTCTCTGAAAGTCGGAGGAGTGTGGCTTTGGACAAGGGTAGTAGGATTTGGGTTGTAATTTTGCTCTACTAACATGTTTGGTAGGTTTAAGAACGAATTATGTCCTAGAGAGTTTTGTCCATCTAATATCAAAGGACTTGGGTTCGGGTTGAAGCCCAGATTTGATTGACCGTCAACTAGATTACGATGATCGGACGGAGGGAATAGTTATTTGACATGTAAGATTGTAAGATATGTGATTTTTTATTTGGGTATGTTTTTTTTTTTTTTTTTTTCACTCTCATAATTTTTGTGATCTATATTTGTGGACATGCCAGTATCACTATCAATCCCTGGTGTTCTCTAAAAACTTGGCACAATCACATTACAAAAGCAGAGTTTACAAAAATGCATTTACCTACAGTAATGCTTCTCGTTCAAAACACAGCCAACATTTTATACAGCTGTGTAATTCATTTCTAACAACTTTATCCTATATTGAACTATACACAAAGCCTTATTGACATAAAGAAGCAATGTTGTGAATCGTCGATCCATTCAATGTAATAGGTATTGTCCGATTACTACATAATCAAGTCGGGAAGAAGTAAGATACGTTTAGTGTGAGATCCTCTTCAATTCAGGTTCAGAATAAAAAAAGATTATAATTCTAAATTTTTTAAACCCGTGTCATATTCATTATTTAATAATTTAAAACTCTGAAACTCGTACTCAAAATTCCTATAGTCCTATTGGTAGATAAACCATCTCTACCAAAATCTTAAGGTAATGGTTGAGGTCCCACTATTATCGTTATATCTTATAATCCTTCAAATTTAATTTGTGACATAGCCATTAAAAGTACTAGCTTCGCAATTCTTAGATTTTAATGATAAGAAATATGAACTTAAACATCTCCAATATTCAGATCGACCAGTGACTTGCGTTAAACCTCATCTATGACCACTTTGCTAGGAAATGTGTAGCCTGTCCCGACCACATCTCTTAAACGAATTTCTGAGCTTCATCCTTCTTATTTGCCGCTACAATATCCATTATTATTTCCAAAGGGTGAAGACGGTTTTAGACCAGGTATCTTACATGATGAACCTTCTCTTACGATTAGCAAGAGAAAAAAACCAGGAAATAAGCTGACTATGCGAGAGTGGGTTGCGTTTCGCATTCAAGATCGACCTTTGTCAGTTGAACATCCCACATTGTTGTTGTCGGGTGGACTGTATCAACAGTTCTTAGTAGATACTTACTTAATGGTTGAGTCTCACAGATTATCCTTTATTTGTTTCAATCAATCTTTGTTGAGAGCAGAAACGTACAACAACATTTCAAATGCAGTTGAATGCGGAAACGTTGGACCGTCGTCTATTGATAGTCGAATCATTATACCTTCAACTCACGTAGGGAGTGATGGTTACATGAGAGAAAATTATCGAGATACAATGACTATTTGTAAATAGAATGGTTATCCTGATTTGTTTATAACGGTCACGTGTAACCCCAAATGGCCAGAAACAACTAGACTGGTTACTAAAAAAGGAGTCAGGGCTGAGGATAGGCCAAATATCTCATGTCGAGTGATTGAAATAACTACCAATATTGTGTACCATGAAATATTTCAATATCTGTAAAAGTTATTATATGTATAAAGTTGACATAACTAATGTTGTTGTGGTTTTAGTAATTATGACTTATCAACGTAGTTTAGAATATTTTAAAGTGTGTTTTAAAAAACTTTAGAAAATTACAATTTAGGAAAATATTAAATCAAATATATTTTTATTGAATATATCTAAAATAAAGACCGAACAACTATACTTAAAAACCCATATAAAATAATCCGTTATAATTCCCGTACATTCCTGCACGGGTTACACACTAGTAACCCTACAAATTGAAACAAACACTAGAAATAAGGAACGACAATAAAGTTACAATAAAGTGCCAACAAACTCAACGTTTCCTTCACCTTATCCAAAAGTGCCAAACTCAAACAAACCCTTACTTTTCTATTTTCGCTTTCCACACTTAAAAAATTCATAATTTTGGCACGCATTTTCAGCAATTATCTTCTTCACCTTTCACCCCTTTTCAATCAATCCACAATCATTATTCTTTAACAATTCAATCTTAATTGCAATTATACTACCAAGGTATTAAGCATTCACACTCTCCTAATTCTTTTTTTTTGTTTAATTTGTAATATCATGCAATTATTATGTGTTCTTAGCTGTAATTCTGGTGATTTTGATATAAATATTGTGTATTATGTAGGTTATTCGTTATGAATTTCTCGTAATTAGTTGCGAAAACTATGGCGGCATTTTGCTGTATCACTCAAGTTTTACAATTAGGGTAAGCGTCTTCAGCTTGATCTGTGAGTTTATCTTAAGTGTAATTATTATATTATATCGGCACGATATTATTAGCAGTTAGTCTTGTGTAAGATCGTCGTATGTATTATGTATACACCATGTGTACCACGTCATCGTTCACCAAACCAAATGAATGAGAATTCGTTAGTGTGTAGCGGATTATGTAGAGAATTGATTATAAATTGGATGATTATTCGGTTTTTCTAACATGTGCCCTTAGGGCACACATTAATAAGCCGAATATGTAAAGATTCACAACATATTCTCACAAATTATGGTAAAAGTAAGTTTATTCTTGCATTTCCCATGAAAATATGTTGTGAATCTTTCCATATTCGACGTATTACTACTAGCACAATAAGATGAAGATACAACCTATACAAAATAACTCGATGACATAGAAAATATTGGCAAAGATATTTACGTATCCTTAACACATTAGACATTGCACTGAATTTTTCACATCTACACAGCTAAATCATGAACCGTACTGTGTACTACTCCGTATGTATTGAGGGGTGTAACATAAGATGAGTATTGAACCGTTATATGCTTACGAAGCTCTCATATAAGTTCTGTAATTAGCTAAATTGCTAGTGTAAGGGACCTGTTCTTTTCCTTTCTGTTTTTGTTTAATTGTCGACTGATTTTGGTACTTCATACCTTAGTGCTCTGTTTTATGATCTTGGAACAGGAGCTGTACTGATGTTGTCCTCTTTGTTCTTGGTATTGGAAAAGCTCTTACCACCGTAAGTTAATTTTACATTATTGGTTTTTGTGAACTTGTTAAATTTCGCCTTACTTTTTCTGCAATTGCCTGCTGGTTATTCTGCCTTTGTTTCCTTCTTAATCCAAATGATCTCTTTCGTTTCTTCCTCCTAATTATTTGCATGTACTAGTTATGCCTTATGCCTTATTTCTGGTTACAGGTTTTGTGTGCTTAACTCTATCAATGGGCAATTTGCTGGTCGGACAAGCTTTACTGATATCTTTGTACGCAACATACTGAAAAGTTTATGGCCTGGTAATGATATACTTGATACATTACGTCATACTCATTTCATTTCACATACCTTGTTTTTATTCTATTTGTTAGTCTGAGGTCAGATTTCATGAAATCTGATTGTATGGCGCGAATTTTAGTATATAGTTTTGCTAAGATTGGGAAAACAGGATTATTTAGGAGAAATGAAAATTGAACATTATAAAGACAAATTAAAAGTACAAGAACTGGTCCAGGGTAGGAAGAATTTAAAAAGAAAAAAAGAAAAAAAATGGAAAGAAAAAAAAAGAACACAACAGTCATACATGAAAAGTAAACTACTGTGTTGCCTTCGGAACACACCAGTGAAGGCATTGGCAAGATGGGACACACTAGTTCATCCCAGGATCAAATCCGGGACCAAAACAAAACCCGCTTTGAGGGTTGAAAGGAGGAATGGAAGGATTTGAGCTGCTCTCGCCCATCAAATTTCTGAATGTTTGGTAGTCACCCGGTATAGGGTTGCTTCCCAAGTACCCGCCTTGAGGATTGGAGGGAGGGGCTGACAAATTTAAGGTTCCCTCAATCGTCAACAAGTTTTGGAATGTCTGGTAATCACGTGGTATGGGGTTGCTTCCCATATACCTGCCTTGAGGATTGAACGGAGGAGCTGAACCCATCAAGTTTGTGAAAATCTGGTAATCACCTGGTATAGGGTTGCTTCCCATGTACCTGCCTTGAGGATTGAAGGGAAGCGCTGGAGAATTCGAGCTGCCCTTGCCCATACCCATAAGCATGCTCGTGAAAGGCTGGTACTCACCTGGTATAGGGTTCCATCCCATGTCCGTTAGAATAGTTCTTTGGCCGTCAAATGAGCCCGGGATAGGGTTAGTAGGCCCTTGAAAATTTTGCGGGATGTTTGGATTAGTGACTCCCGCATTCATGAGATTTGACTCTCACCAATGGAGGTGGCACCATTGTCATTTGAGACAGGTCTCCGAAAGTCCGAGGGGGGTGACTTTGGACTAGGGTAGGATTAGTGTTATAATTTTGTCCGACCAACACGTTTGACAGGTTCAAGAATGGATTTTGCCCCTGAGAGTTTTGGCCATCTAAATTTATAGGATTTGGGTTCAGATTTGATTGAGCCTCAACTAGATTACAATAGTGTGTAAATTATTTGTCAAAGCTGTTAGTATTGCTTTCATTTGTTTAAGCTCGACTAAGTTGAACGTTTCATCCAGTGCTAGAAGTTTGAGCCTCCTTGCTCTTTAATTTCCTCTCCTTAACAAGCTCTTTCGCACGCTTCTTTTCAATCTCTATTCGGTCCTTAAGGAGTGACACCTTCAGTAGAGACTTGATTATGGGCGTCCACCGAAGGGTGGCCATAAGAGAAGGTCTTGTCTGCGGGGGAGAAAACTACGCATAAAGCTTGTACAGGGCAAAGGGTGCATAGTTCGCTAGCTTTTTTGAATACGCCTCCGCGGCGCTTAGCTTTGCGAATGTAACCATCCTATAACTCTCGTTTTCCATGCGCTCCGTGGCGATCTTTTGTCTTCCTCTAGTTTTCTTAGGAGAAGGAGGGGAAGGGGGAGGTGACGGAGGAGGAGTGGCCATGGTTAAAATACAAGTTTTGATGAGCAGTAGTGTATTTTTTTGAGGGCAATAGTAATTAATTTTTTTGAGAGTGACTGAATAGTACAGTTATATACAAGACTTAGGTAGTGTAGGGTGTATTTATATTTCTATTAAGAAAATATGTGAATTTGAAAATTTCAGTGGATGGAAAATTTATGCTGGTCTTTGGTGTACGGTGTACCCTCTAATTTTTTACCTATATTGCTAATTTGTATTATTTTTCTTATTATGATTAAAATGATTTTGGGTTTATTTCATTAATAATCTGCTAGGATAGTAACATATATTTGTGAAAAATTATTTAACCTTAGGTGTATGCTGTCATTTGTATTATTAAAGAAGTTAGTGTTAACTTAGTAAGTGCGTGATAATTAAAAGCACTATATAGACTTGAAAATGCGGTTATTATATCTTACGATTTTATATATGTTTTTTAGTAACATAACGGCTGCTTCTATTTCCAAACAAAAGACTTCTAAATACAGTAATTCAACCAAAAAAAATGTCGGAGACAACTAAGATCCACGTTTTAACATTCTCGACTCTTATAATTGACTTTTAAGGAAATATTAGCTCTCCTAAGAGTGAGACGGTCAGTCACTATTTAAGTGATTTAAAAAAAAATCATTGGATTCTGACTGCAACATTCAAATTAAAAAAAAATGTTTTCGGTTTGGTGTTATATTTGAAAATATCTGCGCAACAGGATTCCGAAGGTTTGTTTTTCAGAATTACGATTTTTAACGAAATTTACGACTTTGTACAATAATCGTATGAGATATACATGTAAATCCATTTTAAGTTGTAATTTCACCAACCCAAAATACATGATAGGTAAGAGAGCTCGATTACGATTTTAAACTATAATTGAATATGCACTTGACCTGTAAGGATATTAATCATTTTGGACCTTCTTGGATCTTTATTGTTCTTCAATTTGATACTCTGTACCTAGGAGTAGTAATTTTACTCGTGTCGATTTTGCATGATTTAATACACACTCATATCGTAAACTTACTATCGAACCGCTTTCATTTCACGGAAAAAAAATTTAAAAGTGCACGGTAAGCGGTAGCACCCATCGAGCTTTGTAATAAAATTTTGGCATACGGCGGAAAGTCATGGTTTTGTACGGAGTTTTATACATCTAGCATACAAACACGTGATTCTGTCGCCGTACACACATGTAAGACACTAAAAATTCTTTTAAAAGAAAATACTTCGTTTTAGGGAAAGATGGAAAGTCATAACTTTGCACGGAGTAATAAATATGTTGTACATATTATCGCTTTTGCTTGAGTCATTGTAGTATAGGACGAGTGTGGGTGAGAAGTTAAAGTTTCCTTTTTTTTCAAAGTTCAGTGGCTTAAATTTGATTTTTTTTTTGTAATTTATATATTTTACCAGGGTAAAGAGAGAATCTTCATGGCAAAATATTACTGTGTGTGGCTGCATGCTTTATTTGGATTGACATTCGCAGCTGGCTTGTCGCTGCTAGAAGATTTGGTAAATATGCTCCAATGGCTATATATCCATGATAGTCATTCGAGTCTGCATATGTTTACCTGGCGCGATAATGGAATGTGGTAAGAACTAGGTTCACTTCGCTATGGAGTATTAGTTTTGTGATTTTTACCGACTATTTTATATGCTACTTGCCAATCATATTTCACAGTGCAGCTTTTCCATGTTTGGTTTATCTCTCCTTAAGTTGTAGATTATCGAGTAGGTTTCGTCCTCAAAATGTCTACACTAAATAGCTGCAACTCCAACCAGACATTTCATTAGGTTATGGTACGTCAAGTTCAGGTATAGTTTGTCATTTGAAAATCGCGACACATGAATAACTCTCTATTTCGGAAACCAATCAGGGTTTCTCAACATCTTTAACTTGTGACAGACGTCAAACGTTAATATTATATGAAAATTTGCGCGTCAAATTATTTCAAATATATATAAACAATTTACATATTTGACGGCATCTCCGGTTAATTCGTCTTATAGCCTCATCTATATTCATCTTAGCTGAGGTTTTGAAATTCTTATTTTTGCATACACATTAAATTCCTGGTCAGACAAACTTTATTGATTTCTTTGTATGCGACATACCTGATGCATTACGTCATACTCATTTCATTTCACATACCTTGTTTTTATTCTATTTGTTAGTCTGAGGTCAACTTTCATGAAATAAGTTTGTATTGCGCGAATTTTAGTAGATAGATTTACTAAGACTGGGAAGAGAGGATTATTTTGGAGACATAAAAATTAACCATTATAAAAAAGAAGTCAAAATTACAACTGCTGCTCTGGGGTAGGGGGATATAAAAAAACAAGACAGAAAAAAAAAACACAAAAGAAGTACATGAAAAGTAAACTACTGTGTCGCCTTCGAAACACACTAGTGAAGGCGTTGGCAAGATGGGACACACTAGTTCATCCCAGGATCAAATCCGGGACCAAAACCGGACCCGCTTGGAGGATTGAAAGGAGGATTGAAAGGATTTGAGCTTCCCTCACCCATCAAGTTTCTGAATATTTGGTAATCACCAGGTACAGGGTTGTTTCCCATATACCCGCCTTGTGGATTATAGGGAGGGGCCGATGAATTTAAGGTTCCCTCACCCGTCAGCAAGTTTTGGAAACTCCGGTAGTCACCTGGTACGGGGTTGCTTCCCATATACCTCCCTTGAGGATTGAACGGAGGACCAGAAGAAATCAAGCCTCCGTTACCCATCAAGTTTGGGAAAACCTGGTAATCACCTGGTATAGGGTTGCTTCCCATGTACTTGCCTTGAGGATTAAAGGGAAGCGCTGGAGAATTCGAGCTGCCCTCGCCCATAAGCATGCTCGAGAAAGGCTGGTACGCACCTGGTACAGGATTCCATCCCATCTCCATTTGCATAGTTCTTTGGCCGTCAAATGAGCCCGAGATAGGGTTAGTAGGCCCTTGAAAAGTTTGAGGGATGTTTGGATTAGTGAATCCCGCATTCATGAGATTTTGTCCGACCAACACATTTGACAGGTTTGAGAACGGATTTTGCCCTTGAAAGTTTTGGCCATCAAATATCAAAGGACTTGGATCCGGGTTGAGGCCCATATTTGATTGAGCGCTTACTAGATTAAGACGGTGTGTCTGTATATTATTTCCCAATGCTGTTAGTACTACTTTCATTTGTTTAAGCTCGTCTAAGTTGAAAGTTTCATCCACTGCTAGAAATCTTTGAGCCTCCTTGCTCTTTAATTTCCTCTCCTTTAGAAGCTCTTTCCCACGCTTCTTTTCATTCTCTATTCGGTCCTTCAGGAGTGACACCTCACTGTTGGATCTCAGGACATTTTCATTTTGAAGATGTCCAGTAGAGACTTGATTATCTTGAGGCAAATCGTCGTCCGGAAACAAAAAGCGGTTGATAATGGCGTCCACCGAGGGGTGGCCATAAGAGGAGGTCTTGTCTGCGGGGGAGAAAATTAGGCATAAAGCTTGTACAGCGCAAAGGGTGCATAGTTCGCTAGCTTTTTTGAATACGCCGTCCCGACGCTTAACGAATGTTACCATCCTATTACTATCCTTTTCCATGCGCTCTATGGCGACCTTTTGTCTTCCTCTAGTTTTCTTAGGAGAAGGAGGAGAAGAGGGAGGAGAAGGGGGAGGAGAAGGAGGAGGAGTGGCCATGGTTAAAATACAAGTTTTAATGAGAAAGTGTATTTTTTTGAAGGCAAGAGTATTTTGTTTTTTTGAGAGAGACTGAATACTTATAGAGTATATTCAATACTTTGGTCTTTGGGTGTATTTATATTCATAAAAGAAATGAGAATTTGAATATTTCAATGGATGGAAAATGCAAGCTGGTCTTTGGGATACAATGTACCTCCTAATTTTTTACCAAATTTGCTAATTTGTATTATTTTCCTTATTATGATTAAAAGGATTTTGGGATAATAACATGTATAGGTGAAAACTTATTCCACCTCAGCGTTAGGTGTATGCCGTCACTTGTATTATCAAAGAAGTTACTGTTAACTTAGTAAATGCGTGGTAATTAAAAGCACTATATAGACTTGAAAAATCGGTTATTATATCTTCCGATTTTATATCTGTTTTGAGTAACACATACAACGGCCGTTTCTATTTCCAAACAAAAGACTTCTAAATGCGGTTATTCAACCACAAAAAATATCGGAGACACAACTAACTTCTTTGTTTTAACATTCTCGTCTCTTATAGTTTTGTCTTTTTAAGAAAATAGTAACTCTCCTGATTGACGGTCAGTTTATGTCTAAGTGATTTAATAATAAAATCATTGGATTCTGATGCAATATTCACATTAGGAAAAAAATGGTTTTGATTTGGTGTTTTAATTGAAAAAATTGGAGGAGCAGGATTCCAAAAGTTTGTCTATCATTGCGATTTTTAACGAAATTAACGACTTTGTACAATAATCGTACAAGATATACAAGTAAATCTATTTCGTTTTTTAGTTTCACCAACCTAAAATGCATGATAGGTATGAGAGCTTGCTTATGATTATAAACTATAAATGAACATGCACATGACCTATTAAGGATATTAATCATTTTGGACCTTATTTGGATCTTTATTGTTCTTAAATTTGGTACTCTGTACATAGGAGTAGTAATTTTACTTGTGATGATTTTGCATAGATTAATACACTCATGTCGTAAATTTTCTATCGAACAGCTTGCATTTCACGGGAAAAAAAAAGATTAATGTGCGGTAAGCGGTAACACCCAGCGAGCCTTGTAAATAATTTTCGTCATACGGCGGAAAGTCATAATTTTGGACAGAGTAATATATACTTGTAAGATATTAACACGTGATTTTGTCGCTGACGCGCAAGTTAAGACATTAAAATTTCTTTTGTAAGAACATAATTTGTTGTAATAAGACGGAAAGTCATAATTTTGAACGGAGTAATACATATGTTGTACATATATTTGCTTTTGCTGGAGTCATTGTTAGTATTGGACCGAGTGCGCGTGAGAAGTTAAAGTTTTATTTTTTTGTACAGTTCAGTCGTTTAAACTTGATTTTTTTTTGTTATTTATTTCTTACAGGATAATGAGAGAATCTTCATGGTAAAATATTGCTCTGTGAGGCTGCATGCTTTATTTGGATTGGGGTTGGCAGCTGGCTTGGCTGGTGCTAGATGATTTGGTAAGTATGCTCCAATTGCTTTATTTCCATGATTGTCATTCGAGTCTGCATATGTTTACCTTTGACAATAATGGATTGTGGTAAGAACTAGGTTCGCTTTGCTACGGAATATTAGTTTTGTGATTTTTTCCCGTCTGTTGTATACTTGTATATGCTACTTGCCAATCACATTTTCACCTGACTGTCTTCCATGCTTGTTTAGTCTTTCTCGTTAGGTTTTATGTTACGTTTGTCTTCAAACTGTCTACATGAAGTAGCTGCAACTCCAATTTGACGTTTCATTAGGTTACCTTAGGTCAAGTGAAGGTTTAGTTTGTCATTCATGGCACATGAATAACTCTATTTTGTTTCCATTAGTTTTCAATCATCTTATGTGAGACCCATTTGATGTATATAGGGTAGTGACATACCCCGTGACGGGTGTTGTATGTTTTGCGTGCGACCATTGCGAGGAAAGTCCATGATTTGAGATGCACACCCTCACATTTTCCGTCGTGCACTAGTGTCAGTCTTTGCTATTGAAGCTCTAGTAATCTATTTTTAGGGTGCATATATGACGATTATTTATTAGTCAATCTTGTTTTTTTTTCCTCCCAGCATTGTTTTAGTTACTTTCGGAAACTGGTGTAGGGGTTTCTCAACGTCTTTACTTGTGACCGACGTTAACATTAGTATTCTATAAATATCTGCGGTTTAAATACTTTCAAATAAGTAACCAAGTAGCCGAAATTTAAACTAGTTTTCAGATTTGACGGGACCTCCGGTTAGTTCGTCTTAGCTGAGGATTAGAAATTCGTATACTTTACCGTGTCATGCATACATATTAAATTCCTGCCGGATGAGCTTTAGTGACTAACTTGTACGTGAGTCTTGTGACTTGTCGATCCATTCAATGTAATAGGTGTTGTCCAATACTACATATCAAGTCGGGAAGAAATAACCTACGTTTAGTATGAGATCTTCTTCAATTCCGTATACAGACGGTGTAACGAATAGTAAGGTTCAGAATAAATAAAGATTAAATATTCTTGTGCAAGTAAAAATGGGAGAAAATTGAGAGAAAAGAAATGAAAAGGTTCCATATTGTATGAATTATACTACACAAAACCAACCTTTTTCCATGAATTGTACCTATTATTGTTTTGTACCTCTCTACTGGAGTACAACTGTACAACTACTTTTCGGATCATATTATTTCACCTCTTGCACTAAGGATTTCTATTGTCAGTTTTGAATTATTATATGAAAAATGTGCTAAAAATTTAAGATGTAATATCGTGGTCCAGAATCGTCAAAGAACATTATAATTCTAAATTTCTAAAACCTGTGTCATCATAGGGAAATAATGGTAATAGATGGCCTATACGGAATAATGATACCGCATATACTCGGATTCAGATATCATTGAACATTACTGCTAATAAGAACTAAGGAAATTATATTGATATACTTCCTCCTATTCTAAATAACCTTCCCTCTTTCCTTTTCATCTATTCACAATAACTTCCTCCTTTATTTATTTAGTAAACTTTTATAATTATTTTAATCGCCTCACCCCACAACAATATCCACAATACTCATACTTTATCTTATTTTAATCACATCAACCCACAAAATACTTAGGGGGCGTTTGGTTCGCAGAGGGGAAAGGGAATGCAATCCTGAAAGGGAAACAAGGGGAAAAGAGTAGGATTACCCTGAATTAAACTGGTTGTTTGGTTTAATCCTGAAAGGGAATAATTTACCCCTGAATCCCTTTATACTTGTTTGGTTGTTAAAGAAAGGAATCAGTAAAGATGGGTTATGATAATACATTGCCAAACAATTGCTATGTATCAAAAAATAACATGTCGTTTACTTTATAACCAAACAATTATAATCAATCACAAAGCAATGACAAAGATATTGACTTATGACCTGAAATTCACACATAAATTCTTGAATATCCGTCTTAAGCTATCCGTCTTAAGTTTAAGACGGTCAAATACATACCAAATTACATAGTAAGTCCTGAAATTCACACATAAATTCTCGATTAAGACGGATACTATCTGTCTTAAGTTTAAGACGGATACTATCCGTCTTAAGCTATCCGTCTTAAGTTTAAGACGGTCAAATACATACCAAATTACATAGTAAGTCCTGAAATTCACACATAAATTCTCGATTAAGACGGTCAAATACATACCAAATTACATAGTCCTAACAACATAATCAACGGATGAAATCAGACAAATAATCTACGCCTATATATAATAATCAGACAAATTGGTAGTTTACTGATGAATTGAATCAAACAACAATTGGTAGTGTACGGATGAAATTTTTTACTCTTTAACTACATACAAATGAATTGCGGATGAAATTTTATTCCTACAAATTGTACGTACAAATGAATTGCATCTAACAAAAATAATTCTACGTACAAATTGTTTTTTAAAAAAACGAAATACTACTACCAGGATGAAGATGTAGAGAGAAAAGAGGACAAACCTTGGAGAGAGAGAATCTCGAACGTCAGACGGAAGCAGGTGTGGCCGGCGGTGGCAGGCCGACGGTAAAGTTCAGGCGACAGACAATGGGGTAGGTTTACTAGTACGTTAGTTTCAAAGAATTATGAAAATAGAATGGGTAATGGAAGGGTTATAAAATTCTAAACCCTGGGGGGTCGGGGTATCAGTAAAGATGGGTTTGGGTCCTTGCTAATAGGAAAAATAGAGAAAGGGAATTATTGATTTGCTCAACCAAACATAACCAAAGGGAATTATGAGTTCTCTTTCCCTTTCCCTTTCCCTTTCCTAAAACCCCCAACCAAACAGCCCCTTATTTTAATCCCTTTACCTCACAATAATAACCCACAATACCTTCCCTCTCTCCAATCATCTCACCCCACCACAATATTTTACCTTATATAATTACCAACCCTTAATTTTTGTTCCATTCATGAAGAGGGAATGTTATGTAGAATAGGAGGGAGTATATATATTTAATTTTCGGAACCGATATATTTTCCGCACGAAATTTAATGGACTATATAATGAGGATCTTGTACATGAAAACGAATGTCCATTGCAATTGTCGACACAATTAATGATTAGAAATGAGCTCATATACCTGAAGTTTATCTTGGACTTGAAGTCCATTCATGAACATAAATATTGAAAAGAACAATTTACAATTTGCATTATCGAGTCATCATCATGTGCATATTACAAGTAAGTTAATCATTTGCATATTATCTTCATATTAGTTATTTTATTGCATCATTATTTAGGGTTTAAAAGATACGAGTGTTTGGCTAATATCAAAACGCAAGGGTATTATTATGGTCTCACAATATAATGAGCTTCAACAATGTCTATTAGATTAAACATATATTGGTCAACGTATTAAACATATGTCAACTAAACAAGGCAACATAATAAGAACCTTTTTCGATGGAGTTTGGGCTTATATTATAGGGAGCCAGTCATGCTAGGTTGTTAACTGTTAAAAACTTGAAGGTAATCAGACTAATGTTAGATTTTAATATACTTTAGAATAAGACTGTTTCACCGTTCTTTTCTAGAAAAAAAATAATTATGTATTACAGTTGGTAAAAGAGTAATTTTATAAAAGTGAACCGTCTCACACCGTAAGACCGTCTCACACAAGATTTACTGTTAAATATTTAAGACTTTTTCATAAGGATCTTGATAACGAATATTGCCTTAACAACAAAGAAGAAGGTGAGAAAATTACATTCTTAGCTTGAGTAGAGTAGACGGTTGGTTGCGGCGGTCTCAACTCGTAAACTCCATTCTTAGCTTGGCCTTAGAGAAGCGTTGTTCCCGTCGATATTGCCTTAACAACAACAACGAAGAAGGTGAGAAAATTACATAGGCATTGTTATCATGACATAATTGCTATATTGATAAAATATTTCGAGATATCTTTGGATAATGTAAAACATTAGTAAATTTGAGAGACGAGAAAGATAAAGTGAATGAACCTATGTTAGCAATATCGAGGGCAAATCCATCTCCAATAATCAGGTCATCGGTGCCAAAGTAAGGGGAATGAAAAGCAAGTGTGTCCAGATTATGGGTGACATGGTGAGAGGCCTCACTATCGAGTATGTAGTTCGGGTTTGCGGTGGTGGTGCTTTGGGTGGCAGTGTGTGCCTGTGGTTGGGTATGGTGCTGTCGGGTTGGTGGTTCGGGAAAGATAACAGTTGGGAAAAGTTTGCGGAATAAGGGACAATACACAATGACATGTCCTACCTGGCGACACCATTGGCATCGTCCCTTGAAGGGACAAGGATTTGGATTGGTTAAAGGTTGGTGTCGGGTTGGCTGGTTGTTGTAGGAGAAGGTGCTGAATTTTTGGTTGCTATTGTGACGGTACTGGTTCATGTTCAAGTAGGTTTTCGTGGAGTGCTTCGATCAAAGGTGATTGGGTTGTCACGAGCACGGACTGTGTCCATGACGGGTTTGTAGAGGTTGTAATCAAGGCCTTTGAGGATTTTGGATATAATATCCTCGAGATCAAGAACTTTGCCCATTAAAGCGAGTTGGTCAGTACAAGCTTTAATAGAGTTCATATATTCAGTAATGGTTTGATCCGTGGTTTTGATAATTGAGTCAAGACGGTCTTTTATTTATAGTATGTGAGCACGTGATGGGTTTGCGTAGGTTCGTGCCAATATGTCCCACGCCTCTTTCGAGGTGGTTGCGCGGACTATTAAGGCTTGGACAGTCGATGATAAGGTTCCTATTAGAGCACCCAATATCAAGACGTCTCGTTTAAGCCAAGTAAAGTAAGCAGGATTTGGTTTTTCGATCTTGTCATTACCGACGATGGTTGGTGATGGTAACGAGTTTGAACCATCAAGGAATCCTAGTAGGTTGTACCCAAACAAGATATGGGTCAATTGGAAGTGCCATGACGTGTAGTTGAGCGGCGTCAATTTGACGCAGTGGTTGAGGTTCAATGAGGTGAGTGGTGCGGTGGTGTCATGTGGGTTGGAAACGATGGTGTCGTGGTTAGGCATGGTGGTGATTGGTCTTGTTTTGGTGATGGTGTGTTGTTTGAAAGGATGGGGACGAGGATGGAGGCAGTTTTTGGAGCATCGATGAGAGTGTGACCGAAGGTCACTGGTTCAAACCTGGACATCCTCCAATATCTCGCCAACTCACCAAGTGGAAAACCCCCCACATGGTATGGGGACCTGTGTACTAACCACTCTTCAAGCCCAATGGGAATTCGAGTAAGGGGGCATAGTAGAATATATGATTATAATATCGGAATTACTTTTTAACATACGAAATTTACTCTTTCACATACATTTTTTCATTAACTTTACCAATCATATCCTTTTCTTAAACCTAGATAAACTAAGTCTTATATGTATCATTTTCTCTAAAATCGAATCGAACAGTTCTAAAAACTTGAATAAAGGATTATCAGGCCTTGCTCTTTTGGACTTAAACTCACCCCATTTAAGTCCAGTTTAGCTCCTATAAGTTCAGTTTAGTTCAGCTCCTATAAGTTCAGTTCAGCTCCTATAAGTTCAGTTCAGTTCAGCTCCTATAATTTCAGTTCAACTCCTATAAGTTCAGTTTAGTTCAGCTCAGAAAAGTTCAGCAAAATTCAGCCCAAAAGAACAGGGCCTAAGTGTGGTGAATATACTATGTATAAATAGAAGTATTGTCTCACGTCGGAAAAATATTATAAGCTGGGATGATCACGTGATTATACATAAGTGTCGTCCTTGAAACTTAGAGATGAAACCAAAGTCGTTTTAAGTCTCTCAAATATTCCCTTCGTCCCGGTCATTTGTTTGCCTTTTTTTAGGAGTATTTTAATCAAAGACAAACAAATGATTAAGACGGAGAGAGTATTGTTTTAGAGAGCTCTTAAAATTTTGTATTAATTATGAAAATAATATAATTAGATTCGTGGTAAAAAAAATGCTATCATTACAATATAGAATTTCATATTATTTGCATATACTTTGTGTAATTCTTAATATGTTATATATCTCACATTGAAAAGTAATGTATGTGTGGTGAATATACTAATACCTATAAATAGTAGAATTGCCCCATATCGAACAACTAGCATATGGTGAGGTGATCAACCCAAAATCTTTTGAGTTTCTTAAACATTGTTTTAGAGAGCTTAATTCTTAGGTACTTTGGATCATTTTTCGAGTCATAATATAGATCAAATATAACTCGAGTCCCGACAAGGTTGGTAACATATGTTTTAAATAGAACTTGAATCAATATATCAATATTATTTTCTAAAAAATTACAAAGTATATTTTATTATAGTCTTAAATTTTCAGAACTTTATTTTTATAAGTTAACGTTATGGGAAAATAACGAAAATGACATTCACGTAGACCCGTGCATCGCACGGGCATGAAATCTAGTAGTAATAATAGTAATAGGAATAGTAGTATTAGTAGTAGGAGTGGGGGCCCAGATAGATTCTCGGTTGGCCATTAATTTCTTGTAAATAGTATTGAGCTTACTAAAATTTGCGTTTTTATAGAATAAAATAAAATAATAATAATAATAATAATAATAATAATAATAATAATAATAATTACTCCTCCTATTCAATGTATTCTTCCCCTTTCATTTGGGCTATTAGATTAAGATAATAAATTTTGACCACACAAAACACACTCCCCCACGTACAAATAAATTTGGAGCACACAAAACACACAACCTCCATCCAAAAAAGGAAATATGGAAGAAAACCTGAATAACCCAAAAAGGAAATATGGAAGAATACCATGAATAGGAGGGAGTATTATTATTACTATTAAAATATTATTATTACTATTAATATTATAATAATAATAATATTAATATTATCATAATCATAGTAATTATTACAACACTTTGACTTGATTTTTCTTCATTTTTCTTCATTTAAAAAATATGTTTCCAAAATAATTTTTTTATGATGAATGTAAATGTTTTTTTGTTATAACGTCTTAGTTTTAATATTTTAACACTTTATGGTCAAAGTTATTATAATTGACCCTAGAAGTCAAACGAGGAATAATGACGAGATGGAGGGAGTATTAATTAATTAATTAATTAATAATAATAATAATAAAAGTTGATAAACTAAGTCTTATATGCATTACGTTATACTCATTTCATTTCACATAGCTTGTTTTTATTCTATTTGTTAGTCTGAGGTCAACTTTCATGAAATAAGTTTGTAGTGCGCGAATTTTAGTAGATAGATTTACTAAGACTGGGAAGAGAGGATTATTTTGGAGACATAAAAATTAACCATTATAAAAAAGAAATCAAAAGTACAAGAACTGCTCTGGGGTAAGGGGATATAAAAAAAACAAGAAAGAAAAAAAAGAACACAAAAGAAGTACATGAAAAGTAAACTACTGTGTCGCCTTCGGAACATACTAGTGAAGGCGTTGGCAAGATGGGACACACTAGTTCATCCCAGGATCAAATCCGGGACCAAAACTGAACCCGCTTTGAGGATTGAAAGGATTTGAGCTTCCCTCACCCATCAAGTTTCTGAATGTTTGGTAATCACCAGGTACAGGGTTGCTTCCCATGTACCCCCCTTGAGGATTAGAGGGCGGGGCCGAATTTGAGGTTCCCTCACCCGTCAACAAGTTCTGGAATCTCCGATAATCACCTGGTACCGGGTTGCTTCCCAGATATCTCCCTTGAGGATTGAACGGAGGAGCAGAAGAATTCAAGCCTCCGTCACCCATCAAGTTTGTGAAAACCTGGTAATCACCTGGTATAGGGTTGCTTCCCATGTACCTGCCTTGAGGATTAAAGGGAAGCGCTGGAGAATTCGAGCTGTCCTCGCCCATAAGCATGCTCGTGAAAGGCTGGTACGCACCTGGTACAGGGTTCCATCCCATCTCCATTAGCATAGTTCTTTGGCCGTCAAATGTGCCCGGGATAGGGTTAGTAGGCACTTGAAAAGTTTGCGGGATGTTTGGGTTAGTGAATCCCGCATTCATGAGATTTTGTCCGACCAACACGTTTGACAGGTTCGAGAACGGAGTTTGCCCTTGAAAGTTTTGGCCCTCAAATATCAAAGGACTTGGATCCGGGTTGAGGCCCATATTTGATTGAGCATTTACAAGATTAAGACGGTGTGTCCGTATATTATTTCCCAATGCTGTTAGTACTACTTTCATTTGTTTAAGCTCGTCTAAGTTGAACGTTTCATCCACTGCTAGAAATCTTTGAGCCTCCTTGCTCTTTAATTTCCTCTCCTTTAGAAGCTCTTTCCCACGCTTCTTTTCATTCTCTATTCGGTCCTTCAGGAGTGACACCTCACTGTTGGATCTCAGGACATTTTCATTTTGAAGAGGTCCAGTAGAGACTTGATTATCTTGAGGCAAATCGTCGTCCTGATACAAAAAGCGGTTGATAACGGCGTCCACCGAGGGGTGGCCATAAGAAGAGGTCTTGTCTGCGGGGGAGAAAATTATGCATAAAGCTTGTACAGCGCAAAGGGTGCATAGTTCGCTAGCTTTATTGAATACGCCTTCCCGACGCTTAACGAATGTTACCATCCTATTACTATCCTTTTCCATGCGCTCTATGGCGACCTTTTGTCTTCCTCTAGTTTTCTTAGGTGAAGGAGGAGAAGAGGGAGGAGAAGGGGGAGGAGAAGGCGGAGGAGTGGCCATGGTTAAAATACAAGTTTTAATGAGCAAGTGTATTTTTTTGAAGGCAAGAGTATTTTGTTTTTTGAGAGAGGCTGAATACTTAAGAGTATATTCAATACTCTGGTCTTTGGGTGTATTTATATTCATAAAAGAAATGAGAATTTGAATATTTCAATGGATGGAAAATGCAAGCTGGTCTTTGGGATACAATGTACCTCCTAATTTTTTACCTAATTTGCTAATTTGTATTATTTTCCTTATTATGATTAGAAGGATTTTGGGATAATAACATGTATAGGTGAAAAATTATTCCACCTCAGCGTCAGGTGTATGCCGTCACTTGTATTATCAAAGAAGTTACTGTTAACTTAGCAAGTGCGTGGTAATTAAAAGCACTATATAGACTTGAAATTGCGGTTATTATATCTTTCCATATTCGACATATTACTACTAGCACAATAAGCTCAAGAATTGAAGATACAACCTATACAAAATAATTCGGTGATATAGAAAATATTGGCAAAGATATTTACGTATCCTTAACACATTAGACATTGCACCGAATGTTTCACATCTACACAGCTAAATCATGAACCGTACTGTGTACTACTCCGTATGTATTGTGGGATGTAACATAAGATGAGTATTGGACCGTTATATGCTTACAAAGGTCTCATATAAGTTCTGTAATTAGCTAATTGCTAGTGTCAGGGACCTTTTCTTTTCTTTTCCTTTCTGTTTTTGTTTAATGGTCGACCGATTTTGGTACTTCATACCTTATTGCTCTGTTTTATGATCTTGGAACAGGAGCTGTACTGATGTTGTCCTCTTTGTTCTTGGTATTGGAAAAGCTCTTACCACCGTAAGTTAATTTTACATTATTGGTTTTTGTGAACTTGTTAAATTTCGGCTTACATTTTCTGCAATTGTCTGCTGGTTATTCTGCTTTTGTTTCCTTCTTAATCCAAATGATCTCTTTTGTTTCTTTCTCCTAATTATTTGCATTTACTAGTTATGCCTTATTTCTGGTTACAGGTTTTGTGTGCGTAACTCCATCAATGGGCAATTCCTGGTCGGACAAGCTTTACTGATATCTTTGTACGCAACATACTGAAAAGTTTATGGCCTGGTAATGATATACTTGATACATTACGTCATACTCATTTCATTTCACATACCTTGTCTTTATTCTATTTGTTAGTCTGAGGTCAGATTTCATGAAATCTGATTGTATGGCGCGAATATTAGTATATAGTTTTGCTAAGATTGGGAAAACCGGATTATTTAGGAGAAATGAAAATTGAACATTATAAAAGACAAATTAAAAGTACAAGAACTGTTCGAGGGTAGGAAGAATTTAAAAAGAAAAAAAGAAAAAAAATGGAAAGAAAAAAAAAAACACAACATACATGAAAAGTAAACTACTGTGTTGCCTTCGGAACACACCAGTGAAGGCATTGGAAAGATGGGACACCCTAGTTCATCCCAGGATCAAATCTGGGACCAAAACCAAACCCGCTTTGAGGATTGAAAGGAGGAATGGAAGGATTTGAGCTGCTCTCGCCCATCAAGTTTCTGAATGTTTGGTAATCACCGAGTATAGGGTTGCTTCCCAAGTACCCGCCTTGAGGATTGGAAGGAGGGGCTGACAAATTCAAGGTTCCCTCACCCGTCAACAAGTTTTGGAATGTCTGGTAATCACGTGGTATGGGGTTGCTTCCCATATACCTGCCTTGAGGATTGAACGGAGGAGCTGAACCCATCAAGTTTGTGAAAATCTGGTAATCACCTGGTATAGGGTTGCTTTCCATGTACCTGCCTTGAGGATTGTTGGGAAGCGCTGGAGAATTCGAGCTGCCCTCGCCCATAAGCATGCTCGTGAAAGGCTGGTACTCACCTGGTATAGGGTTCCATCCCATGTCCGTTAGCAAAGTTCTTTGGCCGTCAAATGACCCCGGGATAGGGTTAGTAGGCCCTTGAAAATTTTGCGGGATGTTTGGATTAGTGACTCCCGCATTCATGAGATTTGACCTCATTGCCAATATGGAGCCGTTGAAGGCATTCATTGGAGTTTGGATCATCGTCATCCTAGCATTATCATTAGGGTCTCTCACCAAGGGAGGTGGCACCATTGTCATTTGAGATAGGTCTCCGAAAGTCAGAGGGGGGTGACTTTGGACTAGGGTAGGATTAGTGTTATAATTATGTCCGACCAACACGTTTGACAGGTGCGAGAATGGATTTTGCCCCTGAGAGTTTTGGCTATCTAAATTTATAGGACTTGGGTTCAGATTGAGGCTCAGATTTGATTGAGCCTCAACTAGATTACAATAGTGTGTGTGTGTAAATTATTTGTCAAAGCTGTTAGTATTGCTTTCATTTGTTTAAGCTCGACTAAGTTGAACGTTTCATCCAGTGCTAGAAAATCTTTGAGCCTCATTACTCTTTAATTTCCTCTCCTTAACAAGCTCTTTTGCACGCTTCTTTTCAATCTCTATTCGATCCTTCAGGAGTGACACTTCACTGTTGGATCTCGGGACAGTTTCATTTTGAAGTGGTTCAGTAGAGACTTGATTATCTTGAGGCAAATCGTTGTCCTGAAACATAAAGCGGTTGATAAGGGCGTCCACCGAAGGGTGGCCATAAGAGAAGGTCTTGTCTGCAGGGGAGAAAACTACGCATAAAGGTTGTACAGCGCAAAGGGTGCATAGTTCGCTAGCTTTTTTGAATATGCCTCCGCGGTGCTTAGCGAATGTAACCATCCCATAACCCTCGCTTTCCATGCGCTCCATGGCGACCTTTTGTTTTCCTCTAGTTTTCTTAGGAGAAGGGGAAGGTGACGGAGGAGGAGTGGCCATGGTTAAAATACAAGTTTTGATGAGCAGTAGTGTATTTTTTTGAGGGCAATAGTATTTAATTTTTTTTGACAGAGACTGAATAGTACAGTTATATACAAGACTTAGGTAGTGTAGGGTGTATTTATATTTATATTCAGAAAGTATGTTAATTTGAAAATTTCAGTGGATGGAAAATTTAGGCTGGTCTTTGGTTTACGGTGTACCCTCTAATTTTTTACCTAATTTGCTAATTTGTATAATTTCCTTATTATGATTAAAAAGAATTTGGGTTATTTTCATTAATAATCTGCTAGAATAGTAACATATATTTGTGAAAAATTATTTAACCTTAGGTGTATGCTGTCATATGTGTTATTAAATAAGTTATTGTTAACTTAGTAAGTGCGTGATAATTAAAAGCACTATATAGACTTGAAAATGCGGTTATTATATCTTCTGACTTTATATACTCCCTCCTAGTCACTCATTTCTTCCCCTTTTCCTTTTACACAAAAATTAAGGAAATGAATTTGGACCACACAAAACACACTACCCCATATACAAATGAATTTAGACCACACAAAACACACAACCCCACATCCAAAAAGGGAAAGAGGGAAGAAAACCCGACTTACCCAATAAGGAAAGAGGGAAGAAATGACCGACTAGGAGGGAGTATGTTTTTTAGTAACATAATGGCCGCTTCCAGAGACGAAGCTACGTTATGGCTGAATGGGCCATGGCCCTGGTGAGAATTTTAGAATAACTACTAAATATAGAAAACTTAAGGATTAGGATGTAGTTTCCAAGTTGGTAATGTGGTATGCAAATGTGATTTGGTTTGGAGGTTGTGTGTTCGATTCCTAGCAAGTTATGATTTTGACTCATAACGAGTTTGCTCTTACTTATTTTTTTTTTACAAATTTCTTCCGGAAAATTCACGCGGTACCCTTGAGGTTTGACGTTTTGCACGATATGCCCAATTTTTACATCCGAAAATGTTTAAGAGGCCATAACTCGTGTTTACGAACTCAGAAAGTGATGATTTTTTTTTTCAAATCGATCATCTTTCCGAGAACTACGATTTGAACAAAAAAATTATCGAATTTGGAACTCGTGACCAAGAGATATGGTCATTCAAAGTTTTTTCGATAAAAGAAACTTTGAAATACAAAAACTCCTAGCCACAATATCCGAATACGACACTTTTTTTTTTCAAATCGTAGTTCTCGGAAAGATGATCGATTTGAAAAAAAAAATCATCACTTTTTGAGTTCGTAAACACGAGTTATGGCCTCTTAAACTTTTTCGGATAAAAAAATTGGGCATATCGTGCAAATTATCAAACCTCAAGGGTACCACGTGAATTTTCCGAATTTCTTATTATGCCTAGATTATACTTCATCTTTCAGCATATTTGGTATCATAAAATTAAAAAGCATCATTTGTGTAATTAGAGAGTAAGGAACTCATTCTATCATTAGGAAATAATCCTTAGTTAGTATGGAGTATTTAGTATACACATTTATGATTGTCTTACGACTTTAGTAGTCTCATCTTAATTTATAATAAAACAATATCATAGTAGGCTTTATCACATACTCTTGTATGTTTTTGATTTATTTCATTCATCGTATAGATATAAAATATTCTATAAAATATTGGGGAATTTGTTAAAAAAAGCCAATGTATAATTCAATAATTACATAAAAATAAATCTTAATTTTTATATTTTGTAATCTAATCTAAAAATCCGAATAAATATTGAAAATGATAAAATAATGGTATGGGACTACGGTAAACGAGTATAGTCATGGACGAAAAAGAAACCGGCCCGTGTCATTATTTTACCCTAGCTTCGTCCCTGGCCGCTTCTATTTCCAAACAAAAGACTTCTAAATACAGTTATTCAACCCAAAAAATGTCGGAGACAACTAAGATCCACGTTTGAACATTCTCGACTCTTATAATTGACTTTTAAGAAAATATTAGCTCTCCTAAGAGCGAGACGGTCAGTCACTATTTAAGTGATTTAAAAATAAAATCATTGGATTCTGACTGCAAAATTCAAATTAAAAAAAAATGGTTTCGGTTTAGTGTTATAATTGAAAAAAATCTGCGCAACAGGATTCCAAAGGTTTGTTTTTCAGAATTGCGATTTTTAACGAAATTTACGACTTTGTACAATAATCGTATGAGATATACATGTAAATCCATTTTAAGTTGTAATTTCACCAACCCAAAATACATGATAGGTAAGAGAGCTCGATTACGATTTTAAACTATAATTGAATATGCACTTGACCTTTAAGGATATTAATCATTTTGGACCTTCTTGGATCTTTATTGTTCTTCAATTTGATACTCTGTACCTAGGAGTAGTAATTTTACTCGTGTCGATTTTGCATGATTTAATACACACTCATATCGTAAACTTACTATCGAACCGCTTTCATTTCACGGAAAAAAAATTTAAAAGTGCACGGTAAGCGGTAGCACCCATCGAGCTTTGTAATAAAATTTTGGCATACGGCGGAAAGTCATGGTTTTGTACGGAGTTTTATACATCTAGCATACAAACACGTGATTCTGTCGCCGTACACACATGTAAGACACTAAAAATTCTTTTAAAAGAAAATACTTCGTTTTAGGGAAAGATGGAAAGTCATAACTTTGCACGGAGTAATAAATATGTTGTACATATTATCGCTTTTGCTTGAGTCATTGTAGTATAGGACGAGTGTGGGTGAGAAGTTAAAGTTTCCTTTTTTTTCAAAGTTCAGTGGCTTAAATTTGATTTTTTTTTTTGTAATTTATATATTTTACCAGGGTAAAGAGAGAATCTTCATGGCAAAATATTACTGTGTGTGGCTGCATGCTTTATTTGGATTGACATTCGCAGCTGGCTTGTCGCTGCTAGAAGATTTGGTAAATATGCTCCAATGGCTATATATCCATGATAGTCATTCGAGTCTGCATATGTTTACCTGGCGCGATAATGGAATGTGGTAAGAACTAGGTTCACTTCGCTATGGAGTATTAGTTTTGTGATTTTTACCGACTATTTTATATGCTACTTGCCAATCATATTTCACAGTGCAGCTTTTCCATGTTTGGTTTATCTCTCCTTAAGTTGTAGATTATCGAGTAGGTTTCGTCCTCAAAATGTCTACACTAAATAGCTGCAACTCCAACCAGACATTTCATTAGGTTATGGTACGTCAAGTTCAGGTATAGTTTGTCATTTGAAAATCGCGACACATGAATAACTCTCTATTTCGGAAACCAATCAGGGTTTCTCAACATCTTTAACTTGTGACAGACGTCAAACGTTAATATTATATGAAAATTTGCGCGTCAAATTATTTCAAATATATATAAACAATTTACATATTTGACGGCATCTCCGGTTAATTCGTCTTATAGCCTCATCTATATTCATCTTAGCTGAGGTTTCGAAATTCTTATACTTGCATACACATTAAATTCCTGGTCGGACAAACTTTATTGATTTCTTTGTATGCGACATACCTGATGCATTACGTCATACTCATTTCATTTCACATACCTTATTTTTATTCTATTTGTTAGTCTGAGGTCAACTTTCATGAAATAAGTTTGTATTGCGCGAATTTTAGTAGATAAATTTACTAAGACTGGGAAGAGAGGATTATTTTGGAGACATAAAAATTAACCATTATAAAAAAGAAATCAAAAGTACAAGAATTGCTCTGGGGTAGGGGGATATAAAAAAAACAAGAAAGAAAAAAAAGAACACAAAAGAAGTACATGAAAAGTAAACTATTGTGTCGCCTTCGAAACACACTAGTGAAGGCGTTGGCAAGATGGGACACATTAGTTCATCCCAGGATCAAATCCGGGACCAAAACCGGACCCGCTTGGAGGATTGAAAGGAGGATTGAAAGGATTTGAGCTTCCCTCACCCATCAAGTTTCTGAATATTTGGTAATCACCAGGTACATGGTTGTTTCCCATGTACCCGCCTTGAGGATTATAGGGAGGGGCCGATGAATTTAAGGTTCCCTCACCCGTCAGCAAGTTTTGAAAACTCCGGTAATCACCTGGTACGGGGTTGCTTCCCATATACCTCCCTTGAGGATTGAACGGAGGAGCAGAAGAATTCAAGCCTCCGTCACCCATCAAGTTTGGGAAAACCTGGTAATCACCTGGTATAGGGTTGCTTCCCATGTACCTTCCTTGAGGATTAAAGGGAAGCGCTGGAGAATTCGAGCTGCCCTCGCCCATAAGCATGCTCGTGAAAGGCTGGTACGCACCTGGTACAAGTTTCCATCCCATCTCCATTAGCATAGTTCTTTGGCCGTCAAATGTGCCCGGGATAGGGTTAGTAGGCCCTTGAAAAGTTTGCGGGATGTTTGGATTAGTGAACCCCGCATTCATGAGATTTTTTCCGACCAACACGTTTGACAGGTTCGAGAACGGAGTTTGCCCTTGAAAGTTTTGGCCCTCAAATATCAAAGGACTTGGATCCGGGTTGAGGCCCATATTTGATTGAGCGTTTACAAGATTAAGACGGTGTGTCTGTATATTATTTCGCAATGCTGTTAGTACTACTTTCATCTGTTTAAGCTCATCTAACTTGAACGTTTCATCCAGTGCTAGAAATCTTTGAGCCTCCTTGCTCTTTAATTTCCTCTCCTTAAGAAGCTCTTTCGTACGCTTCTTTTCATTCTCTATTCGGTCCTTCAGGAGTGACACCTCATTGTTAGATCTCAGGACATTTTCATTGTGAAGAGGTCCAGTAGAGACTTGATTATCTTGAGGCAAATCGTCGTCCTGAAATAAAAAGCGGTTGATAATGGCGTCCACCGAGGGGTGGCCATAAGAGGAGGTCTTGTCTGCGGGGGAGAAAATTATGCATAAAGCTTGTACAGCGCAAAGGGTGCATAGTTCGCTAGCTTTTTTAAATACGCCTTTCCGACGCTTAACGAATGTTACCATCCTATTACTATCCTTTTCCATGCGCTCTATGGCGACCTTTTGTCTTCCTCTAGTTTTCTTAGGAGAAGGAGGAGAAGAGGGAGGAGAAGAGGGAGGAGAAGGGGGAGGAGAAGGAGGAGGAGTGGCCATGGTTAAAATACAAGTTTTAATGACCGAAGTTTATTTTTTTGAAGGCAAGAGTATTTTGTTTTTTGAGAGAAACTGAATACTTAAGAGTATATTCAATACTTTGGTCTTTGGGTGTATTTATATTTATAAAAAAAATGAGAATTTGGATATTTCAGTTGATGGAAAATGCAAGCTGGTCTTTGGGATACAATGTACCTCCTAATTTTATTCCAAATTTGCTAATTTGTATTATTTTCCTTATTACGATTAAAAGGATTTTTGGATATTATGTATAGGTGAAAAATTATTCCACCTCAGCGTCAGGTGTATGCCGTCACTTGTATTATCAAAGAAGTTACTGTTAACTTAGTAAGTGCATGGTAATTAAAAGCACTATATAGACTTGAAAATGCAGTTATTATATTTTCCGATTTTATATCTGTTTTGAGTAACACATACAACGGTCGTTTCTATTTCCAAACAAAAGACTTCTAAATGCGGTTATTCAACCATAAAAAATGTCGGAGAGACAACTAACTTCTTTGTTTTAACATTCTCGTCTCTTATAGTTTTGTCTTTTTAAGAAAATAGTAGCTCTCCTGATTGACGGTCGGTTTATGTCTAAGTGATTTAATAATAAAATCATTGGAATCTGATGCAATATTCACATTAGGAAAAAAATGGTTTCGATTTGGTGCTGTAATATAAAAAATTGGGGGAGCAGGATTCCAAAGGTTTGTCTATCAGAATTACGATTCTTAACGAAATTTACGACTTTGTACAATAATCGTATAAGATATGCAAGTAAATCCATTTAATTTTCTAGTTTCAGCAACCCAAAATACATGATAGGTAAGAGAGCTTGATTATGATTTTAATCTATAAATGAACATGCACATGACCTATTAAGGATATTAATCATTTTTGACCTTATTGGATCTTTATTGTTCTTAAATTTGGTACTCTGTACTTAGGAGTAGTAATTTTACTCGTGATGATTGTGCATAGATTAATACACTCATGTCGTAAATTTACTATCGAACAACTTGCATTTCACGGGAAAAAAAAATATTAATGCGCGGTTAGCGGTAGCACCCAGCGAGCCTTGTAAATAATTTTCGTCATACGGCGGAAAGTCATAATTTTGGACAGAGTAATATATACTTGTAAGATACTAACACGTGATTTTGTCGCCGTATGTGCAAGTTAAGACATTAAAATTTCTTTTATAAGAACATACTTCGTTTTAAGGAAAGACAGAAAGTCATAATTTTGAACGGAGCTGTATATATATTTGCTTTTGCTGGAGTCATTGTAGTATTGGACCGAGTGCGGGTGAGAAGTTAAAGTTTCATTTTTTTTACAGCTCAGTCGTTTAAACTTGATTTTTTTTTGTTATTTATTTATTTTACAGGTTAATGAGAGAATCTTCATGGCAAAATATTACTCTGTGAGGCGTTGGCAGCTGGCTTGGCTGCTTCTAGATGATTTGGTAAATATGCTCCAATTGCTTTATTTCCATGATTGTCATTCGAGTCTGCATATGTTTACCTTTGACGATAATGGATTGTGGTAAGAACAAGGTTCGCTTTGCTTCGGAGTATTAGTTTTGTGATTTTTTCCTGTCCGTTATTTTGTATACTTGTATATGCTACTTGCCAATCACATTTTCACTTGACTGTCTTCCATGCTTGTTTAGTCTTTCTCTTTAGGTTTTAGGTTACGTGTGTCTTCAAACTGTCTACATGAAGTAGCTGCAACTCCAATTTGACGTTTCATTAGGTCGGGTGAAGGTTTAGTCTGTCATTCATGGCACATGAATAACTCTATTTTGTTTTCATTAGTTACCAATCATCTTATGTGAGACCCATTTGATGTATATAGGGTAGTGACATACCCCGTGACGGGTGTTGTATGGTTTGGTATGCGACCATTGCGAGGAAAGTCCATGATTTGAGATGCACACCCTCACATTTTTCGCCGTGCACTAGTGTCATTCTTTGCTATTGAAGCTCTAGTAATCTATTTTTGGGGTGCATAAATGACGTTTATTTGTTAGTCAATTATGTTTTTTTCTCCCTGCATTTTTTAGTTACTTTCGGAAACCGGTCTAGGGGTTTCTCAACGTCTTTACTTGTGACCGACGTTAACATTAGTATTCTATAAATATTTGCGGTTTAAATACTTTCAAATAAGTAACCAAGTAGCCGAAATTTAAACTAGTTTTTCATATTTGACGGGACCTCCGGTTAGTTCGTCTTAGCTGGGGATTAGAAATTCGTATACTTTACCGTGTCATGCATACATATTAAATTCTTGCCGGATGAGCTTTACTTACTTCTTTGTTCGCGAGTCTTGTGACTCGTCGATCCATTCAAAGTAATAGGTGTTGTCCAATTACTACGTATCAAGTCGGGAAGAAATAACCTACATTTAGTATGAGATCTTCTTCAATTCCATCTACAGGCGGTGTAACGAATACTGAGGTTCAGAATAAATCTATCCACCTTAATATAAAAGTGGCTAAGGGGGGTTACTATTCCTAATGAACAGTACCCATTTCCCCAACTGTTGGGCCCTCTACTCAGCCGAGCTTTCCTCTTAGGCCTGACCTGCTTCTCATACATGATGTGTTCTTTCTTTGATATACACAAGTCAGCGTTCTACACTTCCACCTACAGACCTTATCTTTACGCTATCATTGCCTTACTTTTCCCATTACCTCTCCAAACACTCTACCCTTCCCCCCTTCTTCCTGCTTTTCTGTGCCATTTATGTCCTCTTTATTTACCAGCCTTTCCTTGGAGCTTCAGTTTGTATCATTCTTTTGGGAACCGTGATGGCTTTTTGGCACCCATCTTGAAGTTGTGGGTATAATATCTTCTACTTCTTTTCTAATCTTTATTTTCTTGTTAGATGAGGTTTTGTTTAATTTTCATAGTTCCACCATTCTTTTTTATTCCGTGCTTCCGCAAATAGAGAACCTGGAGTTAGGTGTTGGGTATGTATCTATCAAACTTAACAATGGATTTTTGGTGCTGCTGTTACTCGACTCCCCTCTCTCCTGCTCTTGTAAGATCTCATTTTTTATATTGTATAAGGTTTTATCCCATTTCTCCCAATTTTACCGAGGATATCCTTGTATTATGCTTAACTTTGAGTTGAACTCTTTGTTAGTATTTAGCTAGCATTTTTTGTTTCCTTCGAGGATAAAGATGAGTTAATTAGTTTTTATAAATGTTTTTCGCTCCCCTTTCAACTGTGGTTGGTAGTTCAGCTTCTACTGTGGTAGGTATAGTAAAGATTCTACAATTCAATGAATATATTCATAAGCTTGCTGCATGTTGGCTATTTCATCTTTCTCGATTGTTCAACCTTTTTACAACTACAGTTTATAATGATATTGTTTGAAGGGACGACATGTATGTACTTATTTATGGTGAAACTCTTTGTATAAGGTAGGGGGAGTTGTAATGCTTATATGTATTAACCCATAATAAAACTTTCCATGTTAGTCTTGTTACTTAATAAAACTTTCCATGTACATTTGATGTATTTTGCAATGTAGAAAAGAGGGAGTAAAAAAACGAATAGATTGGAAAGGTAACTTGTGAAGTCAGTCAGACTACTTTGGGTTTTCTCGTGTCATCTTGAATGATTATAAGAAACTAGAAGATTTAGCATCTAGAGTTGTCTTGTGAAGCTAAGGTGTAACTGTGTAAGGGCTAAAACCAATGGAACTAATTGAATATATTTCGATCTTGTGGGTATTATCAATATTTTATGTTAATTATGCATGGCCCGATACAAATTAGTCAATGTTTTATATGCGTAATTTTGAAACTGTTTTGCTTGGTGTTTTCAAATTGTCAATCGTTTAGTTGGATTGAGATGTTAGAACCTAACGGTGCCCAACAATGGTTAAAAGTGGAAGCATAATTGTTGTTTCCGCTTAAAAGCAATTCAAGTGGATTTGATTTCTGGTTCCGATTTTTGAAATAAACCGTCGAGTGTCTCAAATTTTGAATTGATTCATATCGCATTCTCGGCAATATTAATTATGGTTCCGGTTTGGAAGTCAAATGTTGAACTGATTTTTTCGAGTGGAAATTAACCGTCGAGTTATTTATATACACTTACGGTCGTCTTTCATCTTATTTGAGCTATACTACATAATTTTAGTACATTTGGGCGTTAATTAGTTATTTTTTAGCTAAATATATTAACTAACCTCTTTTTTTAGTTTATTAGGTGATTTGCCTATTTCATTTTAGCCCAAATAAGACAAAAGACTACTCTTAAGTAGAGGTGGCAATCGGGTCAATCAGGTCGGTTACGGGTCGGGTACAGGCAGTTCGGGTCATGTCGGGCTCGGGTTTGGTCGGGTCAAGTTGCTTATTCAGGTCGAGTCGGTTTCGGGTTGGGTCGCTTACGGGTCAGGTTAATCGGGTGAATAACTACAACAGGTCGGTTCAGTTTCGGATCGGTTGACCAATGAGTCGGGATATATCAGGTCAATATGCTTGATCAGGTCGAGACCAGTTTGGTTTCGGGTTACTGATGGGTCGAGTATTTTATATTGTCGTCTTAAATTTTAAAATTAATCGGGTCAATGGTCGGGTCGTTATGTTAAAAAATCACTTTTGAACTTATGAATTATAATATTGGATTAGAGGAACTCGATACAAAAGATATTTGTAAAATATAAGAGTATAACACTATAAAAGTTAATGATTGTATAATTTCATTGAACACTTATGTTGCTCGACCTCGGTTATAAGTATATGACATGAGTGCCTATCCAGTGTCAGATTCGCCTATATTATGGACAAACAATAATGTTTTTGGTCTAAATTAATCAGTTGTTTATGTAGTTCATAGTTTTGAACATTTGACATATGAAGTATGGCAAAGAACTAAATGAATTACCTATGAAATAGATTATATTTATTATCTTGACGGTGATCCTACGTATTTAATTTTGAATAGGCTCTATTAGAATGGTGTATTTGAGGTTTGAATTTTAAGATCATAATTAATAACCGTGGTCGGATTGTATTGTCATAACTCATAACTCTTTCTTCCCTTTATTGTTTTCAATGGAGCCAAAATTAAACACTCTTTTTCTCACAAAGCGTTAATTTAAAATTTTCTACCTATATCACTTGCAATATAATTATTAATAAGTTTAAGGAAAAATTACAAATAACCACCACGTATTTACTTATTTTTACAAATAACCACCATGTATTTCACTTTTTACAAATAACCCCCATCATTTCACGTATACTCCCCAAACACCACCGTATATTGAAACCGAAACTCGTTTTTCATAATTTCCTAGTCGTTAATGAATAATTTACGCAAAATACCCATGTTACCCCCCACTTACTTACATTCACCATCATTAGCCAAACTTTACTCCTCATGCTCAAACACAATTGTCCAATTTCCCCCAAATCAATCGGTTCATGTAAATTGATCGGACCATTCAATCGACCATGATTAACACATATCATCCGACCATGATTAACACAAATCAACCGAACATGATTAATTTATCAATTTACATTCACTAACATTCCTCACATCCCAAACCTGGTCTCGTGTCCAACCATCACCGTGTCCCCAACCCAAACCACCCATACCTCCCTCCACCATCAGGTCACCATCCTCGTCCCTCGCCGGTCCTCCCCGATCGGGATAGTCCACTCCCTCGAACCCGCTTTTGGTCAGAAGGTTCTCTGCCCGGTCCCACTCGTGGCCGACCTTCAGGCGCCTAAGGCTGTGCCGGAATTCTTGGATAATTTATCATGGTCGATTGAATGGTAATCAAATGGTCTGATCAATTTATTTGGTGGATTTTGGGGATTTAGGGTTCTAAAGCATGAACCGATTGATTTAGGGGAAATTGAAAAATTGTGTTTGAGTATAAGGGCTGGGTTAAGTTTGGGCCTTGGGGTATGTTGGTGAATGTAAGTAAGTGGGGGTAATATGGGTATTTTGCATAAATTATTCATTAACGACTCGGAAATTATGAAAAACGAGTTTCGGTTTCAATATACGGTGGTGTTTAGGGAGTATACGTGAAATGATGGGGGTTATTTGTAAAAAGTGAAATACATGGTGGTTATTTGTAAAAATACGTAAATACGTGGTGGTTATTTGTAATTTTTCCTAAGTTTAACTAGGAATATAGCATACTAAATTTACAACTGATTATTTATTTTAAGATTACATTTTGTTTTGAAAAATAAAATGAGCGATAATTTTTTATATCAAATTTATTAACAAAAAAACAAACTATAAAGGAATTTATATTCTTAAAAAAGATTATTTGGCTATGAGTCGGGTCGACTTTAATCGGGTTAAAACGGGTTACATGTCGGTTCAATTCGGTTTGGGTAGGTTAGGTTTGTGGGTGAATCAGGTTTCGGATCGGGTCGGGTCGAGTCACAAGTCAGTTCGGGTCATATCATTTCAGGTTCTATCGGTTTGTCGGTTAACCTTCGGGTCGGTTCAGGTCGGTTTCAGTTCAACAAATTTACGGGTTCTATCAGGTCGGTTTTCGGATAAGTCAGGTCGGTTCTTCGGATCGGCTCACCTTTTGTCAGCTCTACTCTTAAGTGAATCAACGGAATAGTAGTGTTTTATGCTAAATATAATAATTATTACGGAGTATTGGATGGATGCTTAGTAGTGCTTAGTTTATATAGATGTGATTTAAAGGTTGCTGACTGCAATATGTCCAGGATTGAAGCGTAGTGGTGTAATGTTCGTAAAAATTACACGATTCTTCGTCGCTTGAATGGACCTGCACTTAGTTTCATGCGATTGCACAGGTGAAATTTGCTTGAAGTGCTTTCGTTTTGTGTTTTCTAGATATGATTCAAGGTATAGCATTGACTTCTAATAATTTTCCTAGATCAATTGAGTTATTCCTTTTATGTTTTTCTATATATTTGGGATTTTATCAATGGCTAAGTCACTGAGTTTAATTTTGTGGATTTGCGAATTTCCAAGTTGCATTGTATGCTTGTTGAGGTTTGTGAGTAGATTTTGGTTTGTGCCCAAAGTGTGGCTTTAGGCTTGTTGGATTAATTTGGTACTACATATGTTTGGAGGTTAATCATGTTATATGATGCTTTTGAAAGTTTTAGATCACTTGTGTTGACATACGGTTAATATATTGATATATGTAACTAAATTTGAGAATGATCTGCCATTTTGTAATTACACAGGTCATCACTTTTGTCTTTTGGCGGGAATTAACGGTTGGGTAGACAAGGACTAAAACAGTTCTTTGGAAGCTTTCAACTAAAAAAGAAATGGTAAGTCTTTAGTGTTTGCCTTATTAAAGTGGTTTGTGCTGAACTCTTAGTCTTTCACGTCTTTGTTAGTCAAACAATACAAATACTAAGAATACCATAATGGGTTGAAGGGAGTGTAGAAAACTCTTCTTTTAGGAAAACAGTGATAGAATAGAAAGAAATGATGTTTGTCTCTTACTTTTTAATTTATAATATGCATGCATCGACCTGATTAAGTTTTCTCTTTGCCTTCAGGCATGGACTATTATTTACATTTAAGTTGAGCAGAAGTATTGAGACAGTTTTTAGCGAGCTTTCAACTATAAAAAGGTCAAAGTAAGTCTTTAGTACTTTCCTTGTTAAAATAGCATGTGTATCTTTTGAGAGTACGTAGCTTTTGAGTGAAAATCAGTATCTTTCACCTTTATGCACAATTAAGTTGTTTTTGGTATCGGACTCCGGGAACAATTCCTGAAAGGCTTATATAGCTAATTAGCTATATGAGCAATTTGATTTTAGAGTTGTCGGTTGTGTCTTTATATCAATTATCATCTGAACCCTATTTATGAAAAAACTATTATCTAATGTCTTTGTCCGCTATAAGTCACACACGAATCGTGGCAAGGATGCAACCCGTCACTATTCCCACAAATCTAGAGTGTTGGGGAAGGTAATGAGGAAAGCGGAGGTAAAGATAATGTAAAGGATAGAACGCTGTGTTTTTTAGACAAGAATACCAAAGCAGTGCACTTGTTTACTGTTCAGTGTTCATAATGAACGGTGTAGTGGAAGTGTTCTGTCAAGAGAAAGGTAGGTGTGTGCGTGTGTTTGATTGAGGAAAAATTAAAGAATATGAACGGGTGAAAGAAAAGGAAATGGTGGTTAAGGACCGAAAAACAATAGCTAAGAAAAGAAGGGGATTTTTCTGTGAAATATAAAAAATTTAACAGTGTCTTTCGCACAAGTTATAAAAAAATTCATTAAGGCAACTGATTTTGAACTTCCCAGATTCATTTTAGCGAAAGAAGCTTGTAGGATTACTTGTGTTAGTTGTGTATTATACGTACAATACTTTTCCTTTCGACCGTCATTTTTGGAGAAAGACTGGCTATAATTTCTTCTGTACGTGTAGATCATTGAGTGTTTTGCTACATAGTCTTGATTAGATAAGTAAGTTACTTGAATGTGATTTTGAGGTCAAATTACATTGTTACTTGTTTTTAGAAAATATGGAAACTTAAGAACTTTGACTGTGAAGTAAGGCTGGGGGAAGGGGAAGGGAGGTGTAGCAGGTTGAGGTTAGGTTAGAAGAGAAGCTTATGGTTGGAAGAGGAGGAGGAGGAGATTAGAGGAGGTTGGAGAAATTGGAGGAGGAGGATGGCAAGGTTGGAGGAGGAGGAGGAAGAGGAGAAGGTGGTTGAGGACTTGAGGTTTAGGTTGCTGAGGTTGAGGTTTGCGAAGCTGGAAGAGGAGCAGGAGGAAGAGCTTCCCATAGTGTTAATATTCACAATTTGGTTATAGTAGATATGATTTAGTGGAAGCGGTTGCAACACTGTTAGTATTGACAATGTACTTTGAAGAAATCAGAGTGGCTGAAAAGGGAAAGGGAACTCAGTCATGTGACCCTGGTAAAGAGAAAAAAACATTCACAATGTTAAAAGTCACAAATAGTGAGAAACCCTTCGAAGAGCCAACCTATTGAGAATGAAATATCATAGAGGTCTGAATCAAGTAAATTGGAGTTTAGGTATTGCACACAAAATATGAGTCTAAAAATTGTAAATTTGCATAGTTAAATGAGAAATGCACTAAGATTTTGGGCGTCCTCGTATGTTAGACGAAGTCAGACGAGGCTCGTTGATAGTTCCAGACATTGCCAAGTGAGTTGATTCGTACTACACTAAGGGGCTGACTATTATCCCTTTTGATGGGCCAGTACTTGAGAATTAGTACGTGTTTGATTGACATAGAAGCTCTTTTTCGTGCCCGTTCATCAACTGAGCTCGCTTGTAGCCTTATTTAACTATAAGTTTGTATCTTATGAGGTATTTGATTGTTGACATTTTCACAAGCATTTGGATTTTAGAGAAATCACAAATAATTGAAAAATTCTATAGATATTGTTGTTGAGAAAAGGTTACAAAGGTTACGTTTATCTTTGTAAAATTTATCTTTTTTTTCCCTTTCAATAGTAGATAAATAATGGAAATAAAGGAATGTAGTTTTGAGATAATTTTAATTTGACTTCCTTTGTGATAGACAAGTTGTCTCTGATTTGTAAGCGGAAAGTTCTTTCCCGTTCTGGCAGAACAAAACTAAAAAATAAACTTCTTTTATTGATTTGACTCTAGAAGTTGCACTGAAGGAGACGCGGTCACAGCACTTGTATCATTTTTTCCAGTAGGTCTCCCTTGTGACGGGTCGGACCTTGCGATGGGTTTTTCCTCTAACAAAATGGGTAGATGGAACATGTGGGACACCCCCCATGTGCTTCCCCTTTTCCCTTAAATGGGTCATTTGTGAGGGAAAGTGGTACCCGTCGCAAGCTTGTGACGGGCAGTAGCTTGTGACGGATACTGCCCGTCACAAACAAGAATTTGTGCATTTTTTTCTGTTATCCTACCATTTTGTGGATCTTTATTTGATTGTACTGGGTTCCAACATCATTGCAATTTAGTCATGGTACCGGGCCGGGTTCGGGCCGGGCCGGGCTGACCCGGTGGCGGGCCGGGTTCACCTGGTCTGACCCGGGCCAGGCCCGTTGGGGAGGGCGGGCTGAGCCGGGCCGGGCCGGGCTCTTTGAGTGTTGACCCGGGCCTGGCCCGTGGGGTTGGGGTGGGCGGGTTTATTCAGGGCCGGGCCGGGCCGGGCCAGGCCAGTAGAGTAGTTCGATTTTTTTTTTTTTTGAACTTAAATGTGGAGCGGGCTGGGGAGCGGGCCGGGCTAATAATCATGGACCCGGGCCCGGCCAGGGGGGAGGGGCGGGCTGGAACGGGTCTGGCAACGGGCCGGGCCGGGCCGGGTCATAATAGCCAGATGGCCGGGCCGGGCTGGGCTGACCCGCCCTTTTCCCCATGTCTATTGCAATTGCCATTTTCCAATGTTGAACGTTGAATGTTGGCAGTATATGTTTATGTCATTATCTGCATGTATCACGTGAGGCAACCAATACTATTTATACATGTGTCCTAACCATAGATCTGTTATTTTGCAGTTTTCATTCAATAAGGTGAATTGTTTGATTAGTAACCGAAGTAGTCAAGTGGTGATACACAGATGGATCTAGGTATGCTACGGTAGATGTTGGAGCTATTATGCTAACACAAATTCTCATTTGTGACGGACACTATCCGTCGCAAGCTTAAGACGGATATCATATTCTCTCACAAAATACCCATCAAGGGTGAGTGGAGAAGCGTCCACCTTGTTCCCTCTACCCATTTCCTCTCACAAAATACCCGTCGCAAGATCCGATCCGTCGCAAGCAAGACCTACTGTTATGCTAAATGGAAAGACGGACTTGAGGAAGCGTTTGAAATATATGTGGATAGAAATTGTAGATTGATTTTTTTATTTCTTTGATTGTATCTGAAGTGGTCACATAAGAGACCATATGAAGTTTGAATGTACGACGGGATTAAGGTAGATGGATATAAATGTATTTTTATTTGTTGGATTTAGTTTGATATAACACCTTTTGTTTTCTCCGGACATTAAGAAATTATAATTCGTAATAAAATTAACAATTGTGCTCATCTTGCAAACAATATTTTGTAAAGTATCTTGGTGTATTGGGAACGAAAAGCGCAATACAACAACTTACGCTAAACCGAAATCAAAGTGACAGATAACAATCGTATAATATTCATACACCTAAAAGTGTCCTTCCATAAAACAGCAGTTATCATCGTTGGTAGCTACTAGCTACAATGACCTTCGCCAAGATTGCCAATCTTGGACATCATAGGCAGCCAAGTTAACAAAGCTAATAATCAACCTATAACAGTTTATGAGAATACCGCACTCCATGCAGAATCGATATTAATCCAAATAGACGAATCACAATATCTTGAGGTATCGCGCGCAACGCGCGCGATACAACTAGTAAAGATTAAATATTCTTGTACTAGTAAAAATGGGAGGAAATTGAGAGAAAAATATGAAAAGGTTCCTAATGTATGAAATATACTGAACCAACCTTTTTCAATGAATTGAACCTATTATTGTTTCGTTAAAGAATTTCTATTGTCAGTTTTACAACTACTTCTCCAATCATTTTATTTCACCACAAGTTGTACTAAGGATTTCTATTGTCAGTTTTAAATTATTATCTGAAAAATGGCTAAAAATTTAAGAAGCGATATTATGGTCTAGAATCGTCATAGAACATTATGATTCTAAATTTCTGAAGCCCGTATCATATTCATGATTATTTCAATAATTTTAAATTCTGAAACTCGTACTCTAAATTCCTATAGTCCTATAATCGTACGAGTTTAATTTGTGACATCCATTAAAAGTACTAGCTTCGCAAATCTTTGATCTAAATGATTCAAGCATTGTGCAAATATCAGCTATTTTAGCCGGTAAAATCATCGTGCATTAAAACTCATGACTTCGTTGAAAAATGTCAGCAAGTCGACACCATAAGCTTGCGAGAAATAGTACACCAGTTGATATAAGAGTTATAGAGGTTAGGCCAATCCGATGAAGGACAATGAGTGAAGTGATGAAGCCACACTGAGAGGACCTTCTCTTGGCTTCCTTGGTCATCTTCGAGCATCTCGATTATTTCTTCAAGTGCTTTTTCGACCTCTCGTCTCTCAGAAACATTGAGAGTTGGCGAGTCAGTGCCATTGCTCGCTTGACACAACAATGGAATCCAAGTCGTAAGCATCTTCGTCAGTGTGTGTTTTTGTCGTTCCCATTCTTCTTCGTTAGTTTGTTGTCTTTTTCCCATTTTCTTAGCTTCTTTGATCAAGAATGCTACAAGTTATAACATCTTAGAAACATTAGTGACCTTCGTTTCTTTACAGAAACACTTAAATTGAATCTATTCGACAACCATTTTCGAGAAATTCATTGCAGATTGGTAGGCATATATAGGCAAAGTCCTGCTACTTAAGATCTAGTTCAAAACTCATCGGCATTAATACCGTTTTTGCAATACTTTAAAAGAATTAATATAGAAACTATCTTTCTCACAAAACATCTTTGGAAAAATGACATAAAATGAGATATTTTTTAGCCGAAGTACTTTTTATTGTTTAAAATTAGTCATTTTCTTTTTTTCAAAATAACCCCTTATTTTATAAAATACACATATAAACAAAACATCTGGTTATGGACTTATGTCTATATCCATTTTCTAAAAGAAATTAATTAAATTTAAAAGACGTTGCTATATCACATCTATAGTTTTACTCGTTACGCCCGTCCTAAAGCGGTCTAAGCTAGAATTTGTTGACTAATTCTCCATTACTTAGAAGTTTTAGATGTCAAACGTATAGCTGGTCTCATTAGTCATTATCATTATTATTACTCCTAAAACCTAATTACATGCATTTACCACCATACAAGTGGTCCAATCTTGTGAATACCCAAAATTTGGTGCACCACCAATCCACCAATAGTTCAAAATAGAGCTGATTAAATGGCCCAAGCTCTCGGCCCGACCATTTGATCAAATAGTGGTCCAAAATTATCCATTCCAACATTTTCTTTGACGTGACCATCTAAAATTATTATAGACATACATTAAAAATTGATTTTTCCCACATAGCAAATTAGCAATGCCCTTCAAATCATTTTCTAACACGTCTCCGTAGTTTTTTCCTTGTAAGACCGTATTCTATATTGGTAAAAACAAAATAATTTGGGTTCTTATCTAGGAACTTTTTTTTGGTTCATACTCATGGTATTTTAGCCGTCTTCAACTTGTGACGGATAGTGTCCATCTTCAATGAGAATTTGTGTTCATATGACATCTTGTCTAAATTTAACTCTCAATTACTCTATATGTTTTCTTTTTTGAAAAATACTCTATATGTCCAAATTCTTTTTTTACCCTTTTATTATTTATAAGGAGTAATTTAATTATAGGTAAATAAATGAATAGGATGAAGAAAGTACTTCGACTTTTATTTTAAGTTTTAGGTAAAAATGCTTATGAAATAATCAAAATTGATGGGACAGTATTAGATATCTAACCTGTGAGCTTAACTAGCGAGGCTTGAACCCGAGACTCACAAGACAAAGCCAACCAACCCAAATTAGAAGCCCAAGCCCATTTCTCCACAACCACCTCTACACCACCACTAGCCTCCATCTTTTGAGCCAACCACAACAACTCCGCCGCCGTCTTCTCAGCAAACACCATATCAACCTTATTGGACCCACCATCACTTTCCTTTAGCCCACCCCATCCCTTAACCATACTCAAAACCCGGCCCAACCCAAACCCGGAACTATCACCTTGATCCAAGCCCAACAACTCGGATTCCAGCCCACAAAGGGCCCTCCCAAATGCTTCACTCAAAACAACACAATTAACCTCTCTAAGAACATCCGACCCTTCCGTAAGATTATCCTCAATCAACTTCTCGGTTAAACACGTGACCAGCTCGTACTTTCTCGAGCTCACGGGCACGTGGTTAACCAGCATAAGCAGCTGGTTCATAGCCCGAGCAATGGCCGTGTCAGTGGTACTGACACGGCCATTACTGACCTGGCTATGCACCAGCTGCTTATCAAACTTGTGTTTTTCTTCGGAATTACCCTCGAAACAAAAGGGAAAAGGCAAAGGAAGCGAGCAAACCAGGTTTAAGAGAGCAAAAAAGACGGAGACGATCACGTGTCGAATGAGGTCTAGGAGCTTCGATTTTTGAGAGAGCGAGATTATGGATTTATCGGCCGAGATTATAAGAGGTTTTATTAGGTTACGGTGAAGGAAGAAGAGAGGTGATGATGAGTTCTCCATTAAAACTCCCATGTTTTATTTTATGTAGATATATATTTGTTAATTTAGGTTTGTTAATATAATATAACGTAAAAAAGAGGTTACGTATATATTGGAATTTTATTTGGAAATAAGTTGTGTATGAATTAAGATGGTGGCTGTAATAAGACGACAAATTAGATGGAATTGAGGTGTAATTTCTTGTGGATCGTTGAAATATATTGTTTGTAATGCTCTGTTTTTATTATTTTCCATGTTTGAATGTTGTTTTCAATTTATTGAATTAAAATCATACACTTTTAAACAATTACGGATTATATGAGAAATTATTGTCACAATGTACTCTCTTCGTCCGGATCATTTGTCATCTCTTCTGTTTGAATTCTCATTGTAGACGGGATATCCATTTACAATTTTAGATAGGTCGGATCCCTTTCAGAAAAAAAAGCAAGTAGGAGGCAAGTCGAAAACCAAGTGGTTTCCACTTGCCTTCCCGCAGTTCCACTTGTATTTTTGTGAGAGGGATCCGACTCACCTACAACTGTAGACGGATATACCCGTCAATGAGACTTACTAATCAAATAAATGAGAAAAAGAGGATAAAATATTGATAAACTAGATTTCATGCCCGTGCGATGCACGGGTTTACGTTAATGTCATTTTCATAATTTTCCTATAACAATTAACTTGTAAAATTAAAATTTTGAAATTTTAAGACTATAATAAAATATACTCCGTAATGTTTAAGAAAATAATATTAATATATTTATTCAACTTCTATTTTAAATATATTTTACCAACCTTTCCAAGAATCAAGTTATATTTGATCTATATGACTCGAAAAATGATCCAACGTACCTAAGAATTAAGCTCTCTAAGACAATGCTTAAAACTTTAAGAGAATCAAAAGATTTTGGGTTGATCACCCTACCTTATGGTAATTGCCCGATATGGGCAATTCTACTATTTATAGGTATTAGTATCTTCACCAATTCTACTATTTATAGGTATTAGTATCTTCACCACACTTACATTATTTTTCAAGGTGTGATATATAACATACTAAGAATTACCCCAAGTATGTGCAAATAATTTGAGATTTTATACTATAATGATAACATTTTTTTACTGCGAATCTTATAATTAGATTATTTTCATAATTAATACAAAATTTTAAGAGCTCTCTAAAACAATATTTGAGAGACTTAAACGATTTTGGATTGATATCTAAGTCCAATGACGACTCTTATGTATAATCGCATGATCACTCCAGCTTATGATATTTCTCCGATGTGGGAGAATTCCTCTATTTATACATAGTATATTCATCAGACTTACATTATTTTTCAATGTGGGACAAATAACATATTTAGTTGTACACCATTAAAATTATTATTTATGATACTTTCTTAAATTTTTATTTATGATATTTTCCTTAATTAATTTTGATGATGTAAATTTCATTAAGTAGGGGATAATAATACAAACTTTTAAGAGTTCTGTAAGATAATACTTTAAGATATTCAAAAGATTTTGGGTGAATATCTAACTTTGAAAGATGACTCATTATTTTCACAATATTTTTTTTGTGAAATGAAATGTAAAAGGGTTTATATAAAAATTATAAGCATCACTTGAATATAATACATGAAATGTTTATTGAGATAAATAAATTTAAAAGATTTTTCATTTTATTTTTTTATGATACCTTCCTAAATTCCATTTTGATAATGTAGGTTTCAGTAATGTGGATACAAACTTTTAAGAACTCTCTAAGACAATATCTAAGAGACTCAAAAGATTTGGGTTGATATCTAAGTTCTAATGATGACTCTTATTTATAATTATAGGATCAGCCTACCTTAGGATAATTTTACGATGTGAGACAATTATACTATTTATACGTAGCATATTTACCATACTTGTATTATATTTCAATGTGGGACAAATAACTTATTAAGTAGTACACCATCAAAATTATTACTTATATAATACTTTTCTAAATTTCCTAAATTAAGTTTGATGGTTTAAATTTCATTATTGTGGAGATAAAATACAAACTTTTAAGAGTTCATTTAGACAATACTTAAGAGACTAAAATGACTCCAATTTATAATCATATTTTTGATCACTCCACCTCATGATATTTTCCGACATAGGATAATTTTACAATTGATACTTAGTATATATATATTATCACAAATACATTATTTTTCAATGTGGGACTAATAACACATTAA